>PVHY01007562.1:0-66738 GCA_004024945.1 Uropsilus gracilis
CTATTCGGATTCCTTTTATATCTTTCTCTTCTCTTATTGCCCTAGCTAGGACTTCCAGAACTATGTTGAAAAGGAGTGGAGAGAGTGGACATCCTTGCCTGGTTCCGGACTTTAATTGGAATGGTTTCAGTTTTTCCCCATTGATGTATTATAGTATTTTATGTTTCACATTTGCATCATTAAATCTCAGCATAGATAAATTGTTGGAAGCTGTCACAGACTGGACTGGGCTCCAGAATATAAAGAGCCGGGCACAGGGTGCAAGAAAGGACAAGCGAGAGATCTTGACACAGTCTGGAAGCTGTGGGCTACCAGTAAATATTACATGACATTACCACTGGAAGTTTGACTCTATCCTCCCTTCTTCTCCCTATGGCCTAGTTGCCACTGCTTGGTCTTAATATAGTTTAAATGATTATTTTGCTCTATTTATCCATTTGTTTTTAGTGTGAGATCATATGATACTTGTCTTTCGCTGTCTGGCTTATTTCAATACACATGAGAACCTCTATGTTCTTACATGTTGTTACATATGGTGGAACTTCAATCATTTAAAAAAAAAATAATACACCTATAGGAAAGTAATAATCCAGTATGTAAATACACCACAATTCTTTATCCCCTGTTACGTTGATGGGCATTTAAATTGTTCCCACCTCTTAGCTATTACAAATAATGCTACATACAACATAAGGGTCCATATTTTTTTACAAATTAGTGTTTTGTATTTTTCAACTAAATACACAAAAGAAAAGTTTTTTCTACTATGTTTTAAAAACAAACTCCAAGTTGTATTCTTGACCCAGTACCTTCTTAGCATTATCTAATCACACATCCAGTAAAACATGTTCCTGGATGCCTAATATATAGATGACTTGCAATAAATTTGAAATATATGAAGATTTTAAGTACTCAAAAAGATCAAAGTCTACCAGAGAACAAATGTTCATGAACAATGACTGCAAATAGAATATAATACATACTATAATGGAGGGGTATGCTAGAGGAACATAGAATGATACTTGGGATGAAAGGCTCAGAACTCTTTACATTCAAGTTTGCAATGATTATCAAATATAGATGTACTCATTTTGGTGTAGTATTGGCAGACATTTTTGTCTCATTCGGTACTGAAAAGAGAATAAAATTTGTTGAGCATCTAGTTCTTTAGGAGGTATCAGCTAATATACATGAGCATGACAGAACTTTTGAAGTAGGCAATTAATATGTTTTAATTGTGTTAATTGAGGTAGTGTTGACGTGCAAAACTATATATGTTTTAGGGGTATAGGGATACCTCTTCAAATGTATGTAGCCACACATACCTACCGGTAGTCCTCCACCATAATCCTCTGAGTCCCCTCTGCACTTGGCTGCCACCCCCCACTTTCTCTTAGCTTTAATCTGCAGTCAGATTTCAAGAACTTGTCTTTTTTTTTTCTGTTCTATTGCTTTTCGTATTCCACATAATGGTGAAATCATCCAGTACTCATCTCTTAATTGCTACTTTTATGCAGTTTTCCAAAAATTTTTTTAAGATGCTTAAGTTAGATTTGGTTATTTTTACTTTATTATAAGAAAATGATTACACTTATGGGACCTGATTGAATTTAATTTCTCTATCTTTCTACCATTATGGAAAATATTATTTTGTAATATAATTTATGAAATAATGCAACTTTTGCTATTATCTCTCATCTGCATATTCTTGCCATATTTATTTTATGTCATAGATAGAAAAATTGCAGAACTTTAAAAGCAAATAAAATAAATTCAACTAACATATTGCAAGGTCTTACTTTAAAGAAATAGTTCAGTATTAGTGTTATGAGTGAAATAATAAAAAAGTTTTCATGTGACACACCAAAATATAGTAACTAATAAAACTATGTATTAGAATGCAAGAAAATAATTTTAGAAAGTAACCTTGAGTAACTTTATTGGGGAATACAACACAGTGAGTGGTGTTCCCATAGGTAGTCAGTATTATAGTTAGATTGGTTGAATATGGTTTTGTGATTGCTTTGTAATAGTGAATAATTAATATCTGTATGATTATCTCAGTATAAACAGACATGGGATTTAATAAAATTAAATACATATGCATGAATTTGAAAATCATGCAACTAAATAATAGAAGGGGAAATTCTTAATCTTACAAATATCCCACAAAAGCCACATCAAAAAGCATTCTCTGTGCAGAAATGCTAAATACATTCTTTTAATGTCAGGGTTTTTATTGGGGTTACCTTTAGTTATTGTTTCCATTAAAAAATTCAACTGTTTTTGCTGCTGTGCCCTGAAACTTTTCAGAAGAATGCATCATTTCAGAATTATTTTTTTCATTTTACCTTTCAATCTCCCCACCAGTAGTGATACTTCTTGTTCCTAAAGCATGATCTCTACATGGCAACTTATGTCATTTGTTATTACTTTTTAAAGTAATCCCATGAAAGAGTCAAAAGGAAAATATTACAAAACCATGTTTTGTTTGTATTTAGGATATAAGCTATTAAAATGGTAGTAAATACTGTGAATAAACTATGTCCCAGCTGTCACCTCTTCCCTTAAGGAGATTGAAGAGAAATGTGTCTGAAGTGAATGTTTAACATATAAATATATGTACATATAAATATGTCACAGCTAGAAATGTTCCAGATTTCATGGTGAGAAAGATATGTCAAAATAATCTCTTTAGGAACAAGTCACAAGATCAAGAGACAAATATTGAGAGTTGTTTGAGGAAATGTTTTATTCTTTTTCTGTATTTCCTTACTGATTGATTTCATTTTAATTTTATGAAGTTATACTTTGGGTGTCATTTCATATAATATTCAATTCACATGCTTTCTTTTTTTAAATCAGTGTTGAATTTCATTAAAGTATCTTTTGATTTCAGTATCCTTAAGTGCTTATAATATCAAATAAAAGATAATTATACCTCTATTTTCTGTTTAATTTACTTCTGATTTTTCTCTTTTTTTTTCCTCGCAAATTATATTTGAAATGTCAGCAGACTTGTGCCTGAAGTCCCAGTTCAGTTATCAAGGACAGGTATTGCAAAGATAATAACCACTGGGAATTCTTGTGAGCTTCTTCATTTAAATCAATAAATGAACCTTCCTTGTAGTGAGTATAACTTGAAGAGTTTTTAAAATCTGAATACATATGCAAAAAAATTAAATAACTTTAATATAATGAGTTTGTTCCAAGTGATTTATTAATTCCATACCTAATTTAAAACTGTGGTTTATGAGCTATTTTACAGTAATAGAAAATATACCGCATGAATAGTTTTAGAGCTAAAGAATGTGACTTTAAAAATATGAGATTGTTTGGAGCTGGTTGCACAAAGAAATGAGCCCTTGTATATATTCTGAGACTAGCATATAAACAAGAGTCCTTTAAATATAGTGTATTTCTCTAAAGAGGAAATATAGGAACATCTTATTATTCACATGTAATCAAGAAGGACATATTTTATAAAAATTATATGTTCTATTTTCAAGCCATGACATTATAACTGTTAGGCATATACCTATTTTGGGCTTTATTATAGGTATAGGCAGGTCATATTTAACTATGAGGCTTAATTAAAATGTATTCATCAGCTAGTTTTCAGATTTTATCAGTGTCCAGCACCCTGAATTGTATATACCATTTAATAAGCACAAAATATCATGTAGTAAAAAAGGAATAAAGGATGGTAAATGAAAAATAGATATCAGATCTTAAAGGAGAAGCTTGATGAAATTGGAGTTTCAAGTATATAGCAGTGTTTCCTAATTTCTAATGGGATGAAAACAAATAGACCTGCCCACCAATTAGAGTGGAATAGAATGGATAAAACTTTTAACCATAAATAAATTAATATGAGTAAATAGAACATGTTGATTTTATGGGTATTTAACAAGGAGAGCTATAATGATGACTTTTCTTGAAGCTCTCTACAATGATAATCTGTGGTGACAGGAACACTGATGAACTAGATAGCCCTGCCAGATCCACTGAAACCTGCCTTGTCCTTCCTGCACAAATAAAATGCTGACAGTGTTCCTGAGCATGCATTTGAATGGAAATAATGTGCATCATTTTTGTCCATACTACATGCATCCTCTCTCCTTCAAACAGTAGCTTTTTTCTAAGTACCACTTGGGACAGTCTACTACATCAAAATCCCATGATGGATCAAAACCCCATAATCTGAAGGCACATATTTCCCTACTGACCCACCTCCCTATTCTCTGTCTCTTACCCCGGAGCAAAGTACTGACTTGAGCTGTTTTTCACTGTTGACACTATTAGTACATTTTCTCAAAGCAACCTGAGACCTTTCCCTCATGCACAACTCCTAAGAAGCCTTTGCCCCTTCGGACTTCTTTTTGTAAAGACAAGGGAGAAAAGTTACATCTAGGTTTCCTGATGATCATTATTTTAGCCTAAAAATTAGCCACCATAAAATAAGCACAATTTCAATTAAAATTATAAAATCTAGAATCAGGGTACACAGGATTCCTGTGCCAAGCAATGTACACAACTCTGTGGATGATTTACAAATAGGGGAATTGCAGAGTTTTATATTAGCATAAAATTCATTACTCCTTCAACGAACATGGCCCATAAAAATATGTTGTATGTCTGTCAACTTTCCTACCTTTTCAAAGAATTTTAATATTTAAGATATGTAATGTGATTTGCTATTGCAGTTCCCTCTGTGAATGTTTTACTTTCAGAATTTTTTATGATTTTTTGTCACTATACAAGATTTATACAAATATACATATTGATGCACATTTATTTGTAGAAAGTTCCTGTTTGTAAATGTCAGTTTCAAAAATATATAATAGTCATACAAAATACAAATGCCTTTGTTAAAATTGTATTCAGTCTGAAGTACTTGACAAAGATATAAATCCACACAATTTTTCCTAGTGATCAGTCAGCCAAATTCTGAATAGTGAATTGTATATCAGTTTGATCACCAGTTCAGTAAATCATTAAATTGATGAAAGATGATCACAGAAGTTTTACCTACTTTCATTCATACCGTACTATCAAAAACCATAATATAGCTGTTCCAATTCCTATTTCAAAGTTACGGTATTCTTTTCTAATTTGTATGCATGGAAATCATTTACTCATTGTTTTCTAATTCACTTGGGATTTAACATGTATAATAATTAAGTATCTGAATAATACTTATTGGACATTACTATGCTATTTGATCAAAGACTTCTAGTAAGTTGCCATTAGCCTATTAACAATGACCCTGTCAATTACAAACTAATTCAATTAACTACCACCCTGAATCTTTAATAACAGAATAAGTCAAAGTTCCTGGCCTAATCCAAATGAGACTTGAAAGGAAAATATGTTAATTTGTTTTCCAGGTGATCTTATTTTTGGTGAACTCAGTAGAAAGTCACTTTCAATCACCCCATGAGTATGATTCTTTTCTAAGAATTTCCTGTTTTAATTTTTCTTCAAACAATTTTATTTCTTCAGACATAGGATTTAGAGAAATAAAGTAGTAGATTACATGTTAACTTGATGTCAACTCTAGTGTATTGTAGCTATAATTGTTTTGAGAATAATTTTTCAAAACAATTCAAAAAATAGAGTTTATATACAATATAAAAATCTGCTCATTTTAAACTGATAAGAACAGATACTACACTTGATCTTAGCCAAAAGGCCGAGAAGCAATTCTGCTCATTTTAAAAGAGAAAATCAAGTTATTTTCCTTTTAAATGCCATTATTTAAATAAATCATTACAGGGGCATCACATTCTATCTTACATTAACCCCTAATTGCTTACTAAAGTTTATAATAATTTTGGTGTTTTGATTCAAAATTTCTTTGCAATTTCATGAAAAACATTGGAAATGGACTTTCATTTAGAACAGTTTTTACACAAAATATTTTGATGGTTGAATTTTCCCAAGTCCATCCCTAAGAACTAAATTGGATAGTTTCTTCTGGAGCTTGTTTAGCAGCTCTGATAATAAATGTTCCAATTCTGAGCTTTTGGGAGGTCACATCCTTTTAGCTCACTCAACTTCTGAGTTTTGACAGCTGCAGCTTTTGTTTCCATTCTTATTGTCTGTCAAATATGCATGTGAAGATTGACCTGTTGGCACCATTCACACTCTGGGTAGAACCCTTTGTAAATAGATTTTGGGGATTCCTATGTCTGCATTGAGACAGCCGTGGCCAAGACCTAGAGCTGCCCTATGAACTTTAAGGTTCAGTAGACACTTAGCTACATCCTCTGCCTATGTACATCCTGGTGAAAAAATGAATACTGTGTTCAGCTCACTACCTCCCATTGTCTCATCACACTCATTTGTTCCCTAATAGGAACCCTTCAAATACACAGTAGAATATATTAGCTAAGTGCTAACTCATTGAATCCTAAAATACTAAACCACTCATTTAATAAGTGTTTATTGAAAAACCTTCTTTATGCAATGTGCATAGTGAACAATGGAGACCAAGTTGGCTGTCCATTATTTTATATTTGACAAGAGAATGCTTTAGATTTTGCATTATCAAGAAATAAGTTATGCTTCTATAATTAGAGGGAGTGAATGTCAAACCAGGTAGGTAAAACCAAATGTAAAAGCCAATCTTTGGATAGTTGATCTTCTGGAAGGAAGCAGTAGCAATATTTCAATAATACTACAAGTAAACCTTTTGAACATCCTCCCTCACCCAGAAATACATCTACACTTAAATGAGCCCACAGTTTTGTATCTAAAAGTAATGAACATATATTCTGGTAGATGAGTAATAGTGGTAATGATGGTGGTGGTGATAGTAGTCTTAGTAATAATCGTAGTAGTAGTAGTAGTAGTAGTAGTAGTAGTAGTAGTAGTAGTAGTGGTAGTAAAAAAGACTTTAGTGAGTACTAGTATTAGTGAGCATTTTGAAAAATGTAAACCAAATTCCATTTATTGTTTTTTTATGTATGTTAGCATGAAAAAGTCATTTTTGAAATTACCAAAAACACATTATTGTATAAGACAGTCTTGGTGAGAAAGTAGTGGAAGAGGAAATAGTTTCATGTAGCTACAGATGGAAGTGTATAGCCTTTATGGAGACAAATGAAACTATGTAGATCACATTTCAAATGGCATTTCCTTTATACCTATAATGAAACAGTTGCCCCAGTGATTGATAGATGATAGATAGATAGATGGATGGATGGATGGATGGATGGATGGATGGATGGATGGATGGATGGATGGATGGATGGATGGATGGATGGATGGATGGATGGATAGATAGATAGATAGATAGATAGATAGATAGATAGATAGATAGATAGATAGATAGATAGATAGATAGATAGATGCTCATTAAAGGTTTACCATGATGAAAATAATGGAAAAAAATAGCAATATCACCAGAAGACTGACTAAATAATTATTATATGTATCATATGCCCAGAATTGTATAGTCATTATTAATTAGTATTAATATCATCACTGTTATTATATACAAAAATCTATAGTAAATGAAAAATGAAAATTATGATAACACTGTGACCACATATTCTTGAAGATATATGGGAATAGGAAATATCTACAAATGTAATATCAAGAAGTCAAAAGAAATTAGCTTTTGGCAATAGTAGAAACTAATGATACAGGAAAGAGAATGTTTTACAGTAATTAAATGATTACACTAATTCTTAAAATGGCTTACTAGGACAAAAATTTGTTTTAAAGATTGCATTATTTTGTACTAAGGAATGTTGATTATTAGACATGATTTAGCAGACAAAACATCATCTTGTGTATGTCATCACACCACACCCACAACCATAATACCCATAATTTTTTATCACTATCAACTGGGCCCCACCATCTCCACTCGACTCCTACCCCTCTGGTAGTTTTAGTTCTACTGTCAGATTTCCTGGTTTTATTTTGGTTTTGGTCTTGTTTGTTCCTTTGTTTTGTTTCTTTATATTCCACATGAGTGAAATCATTCAGTATTTGTCTTTCTCCTCCTGACTTATTTCACCTGGCATAATCTTTTCCATCTCCATCCATGTCACAAATGTCAAGGTTTCATCTTTGTTTATAGCTGAGTAATGGGAGGACAAAAAGTCTTAAAAAATAGTTTATTGACATAGAGAATTACTAATGAAATCGTACCCAAAATAGAATAAGTTTGTTGACTTGGAAATACAGTTGAAAAGTATAACCAACACCTAGTAACCAATAATATTTTTCAATTGCTATGTATAACAGATTGTCTAAAAAATTTCATGTGTATAGGGGATACAAAGCACTGATTATATTATGGTGAGATGGTTGGTTTTTAATCTCTGTATATCTCTATTTTTTAAAGCATGTTTTACTTCATAATGATATTGTTAAAAATATTAAATGTGAATATTTGTAACTGCTATACTATGTCTCCTATTCTAAAATATACAGTAGAAATACTTGCACAGTTCTAAATAATCTCTTAAAAAGTTACAAGCCATGTGCTGTCAGATGGCCTTGGGTACACATCAAGCTGTCATAGAGCATTGTTCATCTTATCATTTCAGGTGATTTTAAATACAGAATTACCTCAATTTTAAATTCAGGGTAGATGACTTCTGGGAATCTGGAATGTTTCCAGTATGTCAGTTGTCCTGCAAGACACGCTTCTGGGTAATGACCTGAAGCTTGTTTGTTTATGGCCCCATGTATATGCTGTCTGTGATTTTACATGGAAAAGGCACATTGCTAAACATCAATCAATCAGAAATCTCCCTCTGTCCTTTGAAAGGCTGTTCTGTGATCTAATACTTTTGTGTTAATGTTCATGGTTTTTAAATTCAATGCGGAAAGAACAATTGCCATATTAAAATGCTTTAAAATGTTATCAGAAATGAAAGCTATTTTAGTAAAGGGAGAAATGTAATAATGAATGCTAGAATGAGAGTGTTGTCATGATTTTTTAATATTTTAAGTGTTCTGTATGTGTAACCTTAGAGCTACTATATCATATCAAATGCCAGAGCTGGATAATATCTCACAGTAAGTGACCACATTAACTACTGTGCCTGCAAATATGACCTAAATCTATAATAAATACTTATAACCAACCATATCATTCAAATGCCAAGTATATTTAATTATGTGGCTTAATTTAGACCAAAATGATATATAACTTCTGTATAACTATCAAGGTAAAAAAATTATTGAAAGTAAAATGTATAAAGATCCTATCTATAACTCAATATTTAATACGTATATGCATATACATATGTGTATATATCTATACATATATATGCTCCAACGTTATTTCTGCTTAATGAGTTAAAATTACCAAGCTCCATGTTGTTGTAAAATATGTAATTCAAAATAATGGATATAATATGAATGTAGAAATTAGCATATTTTAGCAATTTCTGAAAAACATTTCTATAATAGAACTCAATGATCTTTTTGTTCTTTTTACTTGCATGCCAATTTATCTCTATCAGTTTTCCTTTTCTTCACTCTTTTAAAACATCGCTATGAAAATCAACTTACTTTGCTAGTCTGTTCTGTCTTTTTCAGAGGAGCCATCTGTTAGATATCTGAAATGTAGTTTAACTTGACCTTTCTTACTCTTAATTTTCTTCACTGCTTTTCTAAGTTAGACTAAAGGAATTTATACTTCACTAAGACATTTAGGATGACTTGGAACAATAAAAAATATCTTTACATAACCCTCATTCAGGACTAGTTTCTTTACCTTGTTTCTTCCATTTCAGTCTCTCTCTCTATGTATCCACTTTAAAGGGAAAAAACCCACACACTATAATTTGGAAATTAATCTTTTTAAGTATTGTTTTAGACCCATTTCCCTATTGTACAATCTGACTGTGATATAGTATTTAAATTGGGGTACAAAGCTTTCCATAAGATTTTATTTTTCTGGATTAACTGTCACATATATAAATGAAAATTACAGTTGTTTCAAAGTTTTTCCACTTTAAGATGAAATGACTTTATTTGCATACATCCTGAGACTATGACCAAAAGTTGCTATGATCCAGAGGTTGTTTATAGAATACCCCCATTTCTCTATTTTTATATTTAAGCAACTAATGACATGCTCTGAGGTTGATAATAGATTCTTCTCACAAATTTTCATTATGACTGCCATCAGAGTCTTACAAGCATTTCCTATTTCCTGCACATTGTTCTATGTCTATATTAAATTAACTCACCTATTCATAAGATCTGTCAGGAATGTTATCTTCATTTTTCGGAAGAAGAAACTGAGGTATCAGGAGGTCAGTCAGCTTGCCCAAGGGCACATAGAGGACAGAGACAGTTTGGGAATCCAGACCATCGAGTGCCTCCAAGATAGACTTCTCTTAGGCAGCCTAGTGGAGCAACAGAGGTAAGTTAACCTGGGCGTTCAAACACTAAAGTACAGAAAAGAGATGAAACTATAGAGCAGGACAGGCTAGGAAAGTCACTCTTGAGGTTTTGCTCTCCCTGTCCTTCTCACCTACAACTTTTATTGAGAATTTTATCAATATATGACATAAGCCTTCATTAATTCCAAGGGCAAATAATTGCTACATGCAAGAAAGCAGTTTCAGGAACACTTTTTCCAGACTAAGCAAAATACAGTGTATCAAATGAATGTAAGCAGATGTAGGACTTTCCCTGGGCAAATGTGTGACTGCTTGCGGCCATGGTCCCCATGTCTGTAGGCCTTCTCTCAGGCAAGCCGTCCATGGTCGATTCTACGCCCTTCCCCTCCCAATATCAGCTTTCTCTCACAGTCACTTTGCTGAATTTGTGAAAGAATTTTCAACTAGTTGTCTTCTCTAGTGAAAATTGGTTGGCATCACTGTGACAATTGTGTTTCCTCGACCAGTAATTTTATCCCACATAGAATGGCACTAGCATTTTCTGTTTATATAGTGTGATAGCCTTAGCCATGGATTGGTTCTTGTCTGCCAAACATACTTAGGAAGTAATTCCAGCTTTATCCAACAAAATCTTCATTGAGGAATCATTTCATGTAAGGCACATATAATACAGATTCAAACATGAGATACTGTCCACAATGCCGGAAGCCTGCCCATGAGCCAGTTCAGTGCCCTCGGATCAAAACCTTGGAGTTGAGAGTCTCGAATGCTAGAAGAAATTTTGCCCAGCATGTTTGCCACACAGTTTTAACCTGGAAGGGCTGCAAGAGGGCAGATTGTCCTGGACTATGGTAAGCAGAGGACTGTTCCGGAAAACTCCTGCCTGCATCCTGAACACAAGGGTTACCTGTGCTTTGTGTGTCAGAGTGAGTTCTATCCATGTGCTGTTGCAGCAACTCATGTGAAATGTGGGATGCTGGTTATTTTTATACTAAAAGAAGGATTGCTTAGGCCTGGTATTCTAAGTTTAATGCAGCAAATTTTAGGATAAAATCCAGCTCGAAACAGATTGCTATTTAAGTAGAACAGTTGATTTAGCTGGGAAAAAAAAAAAGAAAAACATTTCTAGTTCAAAAAAATAAAAAAGCTGAAGAAGGGGGGGAGTATTTTTGAGTGGGAGAAAAACATATCTGTTAGAAAGAGCCAAAACATACAACTAAAGGAGAAAACATCTCCACCCAGCAGAAAAGCCAGCTGACTCTAAGAAATACCACAGAAAAAGGGATGCTATAAGATTCCTATTACATCATCTTATCTAAGGACTTACAGAAACTTAAGGCAAAAGAATCCAATCATGTTGGTGTTCACATCCTTGGTGACAATTTCTGCATTTACACCTTTACAACAACACCGTGACTGAGTTCTTTAAGATATTTTTCCCTTTTATTGAGTGTCAACAGCAGTGAGAACACCTTGAAAGCAGTGACTAAGTTTCTACACAATTAGACTTGAATTTAGGACAACAAAAGCAACTCCTATTTGTAAGCTCTGAGAGCTGAAGAACAGAGAGAAAATCTGTTAAAATACATGTTCTCCTATTCTTCTCAGATCAGAATTGTTTTGCTGTGGTAAGTTTGAGATAGCTTTGAGATCCTCAGAAATTTTTGAAATAGTCACAAAGATTTGGAAGTAATCATGAGTTAGAATCCATATGTCTGGTGAACATGAGAAACCAAATGATATGGATTTGAATCTAGAAACCTCCTTTACTCACTGTTCATCTTTAAATTATGCACCACATTTTGCTACCTCTAGAAACACAAGATTTTTTTCTCCTTTGCCTCAGGTCTTCCATCTGAGATTTAGGGAAAGTGATAACTCCTCTATTGTGTTAATTTTTCCTTGGACACCCTGCATATTTGTTTTTCCCCTCACTCCCCATATTTATTAATTTTTCCCACCACCACTTGTCTCTTTTCCTCTCCTTCTTAATCTCAGAGTTTGCAAGATATTTACCGATGACAACCGGCTTTTGAAACTACTTTATATCATTTAATAATCTGCTATGTAAATATCCAGTATTTGTATTTATCTTTCCAACTTACTTTCTTGCACATAATTTTCTCATACATATCCCTTCCATTTGGTTGAAAATGAGTAAATATCAGCTATTCTTGTGGCTGTAGTACATGGTGTGTATATACCACATCTCATAGATCCAGTATTCCATCTATCTCCATTTAGGTTGCTTCCTTGTCCTAGCTGTTATAAATAACATTGCTATAAACATTATGGAACATATAGGTCCCTTGTTGATAGTTTCATAGTCTGTGGATATATATCCAAGAGTGGGGTTGCTGGATCATAGTTATTACCATTTTTAGATTTTTAAGCTAAGTCCAAATTGCTTTACATAATGATTGCACCAGTTAACATTTCAGCCAGTAGTGTAATGTATAGTTTCTTTTTCTCCACATTCTCTCTGGTACTTTTTATTTGGGGTCTTTTGAACATGTGCCATTTACATGGCAGTGAGGTACTAATCTCATTGTGGCTTTAATCTGCATCTCTCCTATTAGAAGCAATGATGAACATTTTTATGTATCTATTAGCATTCTAGATGCCTTATTTGGTTAACTGTATATTAATATCTGCTGCCAACTTATTAATTGGATTATTTGTTTTTAATTGGTGAATTGTATCAGATGTGTATATATACATACATATATGTATTTATGTATAGTATCATAAATGTATATGTATATATGTGTATGATGTTGTTGATGTCATGTGTTGTAGCACCAAAGTTTTCTCCTTTGTATCTTATTGTTGCAGACCTTATGTCTAAATCTCTAATCCATTTGGAGTGTACCTTTGTGTATTTGGTCAGAGAGTAATCCAACTTCATTCATTTATGTGTGGCTTTCCAATTTTCCTAGCGTCATTTATTAAGATATATTACTGAATATATTTTAATAAAGAATTAGAGATCATTCCATCTTAATCTATTGTCTACTTTTAGCCTAGTGTCTTTAATGAATTCTGCAAAAAGTGGGTAAAAAGTCTATTTGAATTTTTAATGAAATATTCTTAGATTATGAAACATCGGAACGTTCTCATATGTCTACTGATGGTCATCTATGCCACTAAAATATGACTATTATGTCACTGAAATATGATCTATTCAATGCATTTTCCCTAGCTGTCTTTTCTTATTGTTGGCCTGTATCTGACTATTTGTGGCTTCTTACATCTCTTCTCGCTGGATGAGGAACATGAAATAGAAACAGAAGAGCATAGTGGTTGACAGTTCCAAGGTCACATACAGGATCATGACAGTTAAAATAAGATTGAGGATGTAGCAGGGCACTTAAATCAAAAGAAGTAGGTGGCTATTAAAAAAGAGGAGAGGAAGCTATAGGTCAAGGAATATTAATGAAACCAAAAGTAAACTACTAATAAGACTTGCTGACATGGAGAATAAGGTTTCCTATTTTTTTAATTGCCATCATAAGATATTAAAAAATTATGAATTTGACAACAAAAAGGAAACATACTCAAGTATTCAATATTTTGTGGTCTTTGATGAAAATCAGTCCTGTTTTTTTTTTATTTCAATTATATTTTGGTGAATTTAATACTTACTAAATCACCATAAATCATACACATTTTAAGTATTTTTTACAGGAAAGAACAAGTCATGAGCACAAATGAGGGATGCATACTTTCCTCCTCCTTTGTTTTTTAAAAGCTTTGAACTTCCTGCTCAACATTTTTAGCAATTCAAGTTCCTAGAAGAGAGTTTTCAGTGGACAGTAATTATCATGCATGTATATTACTGTACTGATTAAAATTCATGGAAATAAGATTTGGTGTAGTGTAATATTTAATTATGAAACACCTAATGTAATTTTTTGTTCATGATGTGTGCACAGCCAAAATTTTACTTATATAATTATTATTAAATTAACATCGGTGTCAGAAAATTGAAATAAAAGCCCAGGTTCTGGGGCACAATGATCAGCCAAGAAGACTCAGCCATCAGTTTCATAATACAAATAATAATCAGTGGACTTTTGCTTTCAAGATATAAGTTTCTTAAACTACTGAATTCAAGAGATTTGCAAATGTGTAATGGACTTCTTGTGGCATTTAAATTGATTTGCAAATGTGTAATGGACTTCTTGTGGCATTTAAATTGTTTTTTTTCTCTTTTTTAGGTGGATCTTCTGGCCCCTACAAAAGTGACTGGCATCATTACTCAAGGAGCTAAAGATTTTGGTCATGTACAGTTTGTAGGCTCCTACAAACTAGCATATAGCAATGATGGTGAACACTGGACTGTCTACCAAGATGAGAAACAAAGAAAGGATAAGGTAAGACACTGAGCTTAATGTGTGCAACATGCAAAAATGGGGATTGAATGACTTGCTTGTAGCATTGCTACAACCATATAGTCAAATATGTAATGTTATACTCCATGGGAAAATAAGGTGTTTTACTGCCATTTACCATGTTTTCTATTATTTGAGATCCAACTATGTGTAAGATTCAGCTTATCTTTTATAAACCTGAATAATTTATTCTAAAGCACATGTATATATTTATTATTTCAGCACATGATACTCATGTTTATGAATACACATTACTGTTCTGATAGAAATATTATTTGAAGAAAAATATTTCAAAGGCTAACTAAAAGATTTTGAATATTTGATATTTCCTTGATTATTTGACAGGAATTTCAAAATATACATATTTTTATTATTTTTTCAGTATTAAAATGTGACATTTCTCTGGTCAGTTTCACAGATTGTATTTTAATTCACAGACTAGTTTAGGTCTTTTGACCTGTGTAATCTGTGTTTTAATATTATGATGCACCATATAATTCTGCACCATACAATTTCTGATTGTATTTTCTAAAAGTTCTTACTACTTTGAACACCTTTCCAAACTATCTACTGTTATGAATTTCTGTGGAGACTTGAAGAATAGAAGTGCTCAGGGGAAATATCAATGACCATTTGGGATTAGGTGTTGAAATGTGGCCTGTTTTAGACTATTCAAATAAAATGAGGTCATTATTTACAATCTGTGCAAGTAACATCAGCTTTCTGCAGACATAAATAGTAGGACAATATCATAGCTCCCTGATTTTGGAGAAAATACAATAATTTCATACACATTAGGTATTTCTGAAGCAATAATTTTTTTCCATGGTATGAAACATCTATTCCCATACTGTAATTGAATTATTTAGCAATAGTGAGATTGGAAAGATTTTCAATTATTCAATTATTCTTCAAGGCAGAGAATAAATAAATTTCCTTGGAAATACTAAGCCTGTAATAACTATCTCAATCAACCAAATCAAATTCAATTCATCAAATGTCACATTATGAAAGATGTGATTTTTAAGTTTTATTTATAAAACCATGCTTCTCTACCTTTTAATATCTCAAAACTTACGCAGTTATTATCTTAGGAGACATTCAGAATGTATTTTAACAGTTCAGAGATTAACTTTCAATGTTACAATTTAATTGGGAACACATATTTTTTAGTAGAACATAAAATAATGACATTTTATAATCTACGGCATATTTGAATGACTATTTAGTATTTGTAAATTGTCTTCACATCTTTTTTTTGGCTATATAAAATGTCTATAAAACACATATACAAAATATATGTAAATATGTATATATCAAATATATATCAAAAATAAAAATATTCTTTTACCTATAATTTCATATATCCTTTATTAGATGTGTTTTCCTAACACATGTAGCCTACAATAGTCTAGCAATTAATTTTTCTGAGGTTGAATAAACCATCTCCTGTTGATTCTTAATATTATTTGTATCCTTGTATCCATGGTTATTTTCCATTAAGGAAAAAATGTCTTCAGTATTTGCAAGTGCCAATTCTACTGTACATGTTCATCCAAATAAATATATGTATTGAATATTTCAGAGAAAGACACGCACCTGTGAAATGTCTAACACATGCACATTTCAAACAAAAATATTTACAAAATGATTTAATTCCTTTTTTGTGTCTTTCTGTCTCTATTGACTGCTTGTTCTAATACATATGGGGGTGTGGGTGTGGAAACTCGATGTAGTTCCAGAAATAAGATAACTTCAGAAAAAAAAAAATCTATCTCAAAATAATAATTTTTCTAGGTTTACTATAAGTTGGATAAATGAAATTCTAAAAATGCATAAATGCCCTTTCTGTTTATCATTAGTCATGTCTGACTAAGCTTCAGAAAAGTCATGTCAAGGAAAAACTATGTGTGTTCATAGGAGTCTCTAAATATGTGCATAAATGTTGGTGTATGTATTTATGTACATACACAAACACCAAAAATCCATTGAAAAAGATAGATGCCTGTTCTTTTCATTGAGATATTAATATCTCACTTAACTCCCAGAACTTTCACAGCAATTGTTATGTTCACAGCAATTGTTTTAATATTCATTTTGTGAGAAAATTCCACATTGAATCTATTATAATTGACCATGTTGTAATATTGTTTCCTTATACTCCTACAATTTTATTTTTCTCATTCTAGTCTACAGTTTTCCAACATTTAACTAACTTTCATACTTCTCTACAACATGATTCAAATACATGTTTTATTTGAAAGTCAAATGTTCCTTTGCTCTCATGAAAGTGACATTTGTTTTATATTCTTGGAGCTGTATTTTACTGCAGTTTGCAGGAAAATTGCAACATTTGAGACACTTTCAGTATTTAATTTTTAAGGTGGTAAGCCAAAGTAAAATAATAATAAATTTCAGGAAGAGCTATATGGAAAATTTAGAAATGAAAATGAATTTTCTCATTCAATATATTTAGTCATAATGTCATGTAGTTTAAATAACTCTGAATTAATACTATATAAGCTTTCTTGTTTGGAGGGTTGGAAAAAAATCAAGCCATGTTCTATTTTATTTTCCTGCCTGAAATGTTCCAGTATTTTAAAAACATAGGTTAGGTCAAGAAATTAAAACTTTATTCTGGATTTTCTTTAAAGGAAAATCCAAATAAAACTTTATCCAATGTTACCCAATAAGATTTAATTGATCCGCAAAGAAAATGTCACATATTCTTTAACAACAATCCTACAGTATCTGGGGAACTTTCTAATTGAGTAGTGACCACATTGGTCTAATCTCATGAGGGAGTTAAGAATTTCAGATTTCTGTTCCCTGCCTCTAGCACCCTAGAGATGACCAGCGAATCTAAATGTTTACCAAGGTCCCAGCTAATCTGAATAATAAGCAAAACTGAAAATGTATCTCTAATTGACTCCACAATAAAGTTTTTGAAACAAAGTATAATTTGCCAATTCCCCTAATCAAAATAGAATCTTTAGAAATTTGGTTGTTTCCTAATTTGTCAATGGACAACTGCATCAATCAGTCTCCAAAAGTAAGTTTAGATTTTAACGAGGTTGCCAGTTATATGAATACCAGAAAGAAAAAGCATACTAAATGGAAAAAACTTCATATTTAAATAGTAGATTTAAGTTGCTAGAAACATGGATGTTGAAGGAAAGCGTTATGCATTTAGTGGGTGTTTGTTGTCTAGTCTATGCCACATGAATTGTGTGGGGAGGGGGGAGTCTGAATCTGACAAAATGACTCATAGAGCTCCCAAATTAATGAGGAACTCAGGAAAGGCAAGAAGACTTTTAATTCAGCTGGTTTTGAAGAATCAAAATATAATATAGCAAGTGTATAATCTGATCAAAGAAAGAAGGAAAGAAGTAGTACAGCACATACTGTATCTATTTCATTGAAGTGTGACATTTCAGTATAAAAAAAATGTTCTGCTCCTTCCCAATTTCCTTTCTTCTCTCAACATAGATGGGGAAAGTAGAAGCAGCAACATCACTAGTTCTGAGGAATAAAGCCTCCGTAATCTTTATTGGAAGATATGTTCAAATTCAATAGTAATTACAGGACAGATGTCATAGGACATCCTGTCACTCCTGCTGAGGTTGCCATCTCAGGCAGCTGAAGTTAAACTTAAACATTTAGAGCCTGGAAAGTCCAGCACACCAGTAAGCAGAGGTCAGAGGAGATGTCAGTTCACAGTCATGCAGTTCTTTTGAAACTTAATTTGGTTGAGAAACTTTGAACCTGAAGAATCCCTTAAAAGCTAAGTAAATGGAGTGTTTCATTCAAGAGGGGATGCTAGCTGGGACAAATTTGTCTTCCAAGGTAGAACAGCCACTTGTTCCTGAGATACATAGGATTGAGGACAGATTCACTTTATCTTGCATGGAAACCATTCATCTCATATACCCCAAATCCCTCAGAATTCTTTACTTTTTTCTCATAAGAAAGAGGAGAAACGATGCCTTTTCTCTGAAGGCAGTTTCCAAAAACTAATTGACTTCACACAAAACACTCAGATTAAAAAATAGCAAGTAAGTGAGTTCTGCCCCTATGTTCTAGAGATCCATATGTAGCCATGGTAGTCTTTTTACTTAGATTTTGGCGAGTGATTTAATTGGAGCTAATTGCTACGGAGATAACAATATAGTTTCAGTGTTGTCTAAAAATAAGAAGTGTTATTTAAATAAACGCCATCTGGTATCAACTGTTATTTAGAATTTCATTTGCTTTTTTCCTTGCCGTAATTCAACAATATGGGATCTGCCTAGGACATGTGTTGGTGTGAATTATTCAAAATTATCTATATACACAACAAAGTGAATGTTACTGGATTTTTTGATTTATTTAGGGCACCTACCTGAAAATGTTTCTGTTTTGGCAGATTGGAAATTTCAGTGATGAAGTCACTTTTTTAAACTTGAAATTATATTAAACCTACCCAGAGATAGAAAGAGCTGGTAGTTAATGTTATGATTATACTTTTAATACATAAAAACTGGAGGGAATTGAGGGATTAAAAGGGGGAAAAGTAATTTTATGGACTTAAGAGTTTACCAAGACTGAAAGATCGTTAATAATGTACAAGAGTAAAATACTCAAAATTTATAAGAGTGATACTTCCATTTTATATATATCTATAAAGTTACAAAAGTAAAAGAAATTCTGCAATGCCTATGTAGCTTTAATGATTCATGCTTTAGTCAAAAAAATATATGTAAATTTTCCTAAGATCTGTGACTAGGAAGACCCTATCTCAGTAAAAATTCCAGGACTGAAGAATAAATTTATCAAAATGAACTGTTTGCTAATCTTTATATGACTGCAGTATTGGGAAAGGAGCGAAACCTGTAGAGTAGGTTTAAATTTGGAAAACAACCAATGTTACCTAAATAAAGGGGGCAAAGACATTAGAAATTTGGAAAGCAACTTACTGTCATCTGCGAGTAGCCTATAGCGGTGTGAAGGTGCACAGGAAGCATGATATGAACACACTTATCATCAGTTGTGAGGGGGAACTTGAGGTCAGAAACAGGACAGAAGATTGGGTGCGAGTCAGAGACAGATAGGGCTGCAGCACCTGCCTGGAGGGCTGAATTTTTGTTTTCATGTTTAACATGACCTCTAAGGAGTCTGCCTATTGAAAGATGTTTATTCCTAAACACGGGGTGAAGAGTTTCAGAGGGCAGGAAAGAAAGGGAAATAAGGAAATAAAGCTGTGGGATGGAGGTGAGCAGAGAGAGAGGGCTAGTAGCTTTAATTAGTTTCAGATCCACTAATGAACAAAATGTCCCCAGAAAAATTAGCCCCAGGAATATTCAGAAGTCAATTTATCTTAAGAAATTTATCAATTAAAAAAAATCTTTACATAAATTTGTAGACAGCAATATAGAGTTAGTTGTTTTTCTTCAAGGATCAATTTTCACATTGCAAAGAAAACTCTTCGTAGATTATTTCTACAATATTGAAAGTAGCAATGTGAAAATGCATTTTAACCCAGGAAGCATTCATATTTCTCACATGATATTTGGATTTTTAAAACTCCATTTAAAACAAAATTGGAGTGCTTGTCTAAGGACACACCATCAGGCAGTAGAAAAAAAAATAAGCAAACATCCGGCACGAATCCATAAAACTTACCAGTTTGGGGTGTGTTGGGAGCAAGGAAGAGGAAAAACATCCTGCCGCTAGACTCATACTTAGTGACAAATAACATACCAACACAGATGCTGTGAGACATCACACTTAAGATAGAAGTTTATGGAAAAAGGAGAAAACCGTTGAGAGCTTCAAAAACATGGAACAATAGGTTTGGTTTTTGTGTGTTATCTTATTTTCCAAAACTCAGAACTTTATTTTCAGACAATTTGATAAACCCTTTTAAATTTAAACCCATGTAGTTTTTCTAGTTAACAGATATTTCTGCATAAATGAAAAAAAGTGTGAAAAATAGAAAGAATCTTTCACTTAAGGGTTTTTGAAATAAAGTGTTCAGGAGTAACGTTTTATTACCACATGCTTTCTGGCAACTGTTTTCTCAATGCTCAAATGCCTCCAAATTGACTTTCCTAAATTCTGCCTTCTGAATTTGTAATCACATATTAGAAATTAATAAAAATTTCTAGACTGAAATTCTAAGTAGCTCATGTTTATGTCAGAGTTCCATATTATTAGACATAGCTTATAATGACAATATTGGTCATGGAAAAGACCTGATTCTCTTATTTGGGTCAGCTTGTATTACTCCTGTGGAAGACCTTCAAGAATTAGTCCCATATACTGATTAAAAATGTTAATTGATAAGATATTGATTGATGATAGGCCTCAAAGTGGCCAAGGTTATCAAACTTCATAATTTGTTAAAAATCCAAGTATGCTATTACTGACAGAAATGTGATTATGACCTTGATAAAAACAAGAGAATGTACCTGAAAAAATTATTCAAGTATTTGTATTAGAAAAATTGTCATATTTAATGCAAATTTGATAGTTATCATTCCTGTTTTGAAAATAAGTACTTGACTAATCTTAGCATGTGAAACCAAGTTATTGTTTCACTTTTAGAAACTATGTCATAACCATGGACTAGTATACAATAAAAAATAAGAATCCATTTTAATTCTAAAAATTTACCAGACAAGTGTTAGTTTGACTATTAACTATATTAAAGATAAAAAGAACCTGAGGTCATCCTGTTATTACATGGTACATGTCATTCACTTTCAAAGTGACTTAATTAATATTCCAGTCTGTTTTTAAGTTTTACATATGCAAAAAAAAAAAAAAAAAAGATACCTGCAGTAGTGCTATGTTTATGGAAAACTATTCAATAAGATTTCTGAATCTGCCACACCCTGTAAAACAACCCAGTGGGCAGTGATTCTCATATATTTCCTTTTGTTGGATCTCAAAGAGACAGTGTATTAATATGTATGGAGCATTCGTGAGCCACACATCTGTACTGAGTCCCTCTGGGCGCTTATTAAAGAGGCAACACATTTCTCATCATTATAAACCTTCTGGTGTAATTTGAGACACAAAACTGATTAAAAGATAACTTTAAAAGGTAAAAGATGAATCAAGAGATTATTTCTACATGAAGAGATATTCCTCCCAGTATTTCTGCTGCTGTGAACAGATGACCAAACCCCAGAAGAGTGAAAACAGGAATGAATCTCCTGCTTTCCAATAAAGCTAGGAATAGAGTTAATTTTGTACAGCTAAATAAAATGATGAGTAGCCAATAATAATTAAAGGAAGGCAACCCTCATAAATGAGTTACTTTTTTGTGTGTGTTACTTTTACATAGTATGTCCTATTTATATTTTTTTCTCCTTTTTGGTAGTTCACTAATAAATATCTATACCAGCAAAGTTTACTAATCCCTCCTAATATCGAACATCTGTTGTCAACATACCCTCAACATATTGAGAGAAACAGACACAGGATTCAACTCGGACCAAAGCAGAATTTGTTCCTGCTAAATAGATTCCCTATGCACTTCATTTTAGGTTCAGCAGAGCAAAATACAGGACACACTATCAAATTTAAATTGAAATTAATTAAAATTTATTTGAAATTACTTAATATTTACACTGAAATAAATTCAAGTTCAAATAAGCAACAAATATTTTTTAGTGTATCTTGGATCTTATATTTTGTAACCTTGTCTCCATTAAAGATCCCCCACATCATCATCTAGTTGGACCAGATGGTCTACTGAGAACACACAGAAGGGAAAGGAATAAAAGAGAATGTCCTTCTTGGAACCTAGAGCATTCATACACACCCACACCCTACTTCAGCTCTCAGATTTCCCTTTGCCACCTTAAATCAGTCTTCAGGGTTATCATCTCCCACACCCAAGTACTGTCTTCTCTCAGCACCAGTCTGGCTTAGGAAACATGTGACTGAATACTTCAATCACTGCTTTGCTGTTGTAGAGCTCTATGTTAAGTGCTCTCTAATCAAGATATGGTGAAGCTCTTCAAAGAGAGGTGGAGTGAAACAAAGTTTATAATTACTGGATACTGGTTTCTCTAATGCCCATCATTTCAAAATCTATGAGGGGGTGGAGTCAGGTTACAGACTGTTGTGGTAAAATGCAAATTCTCTGGTGTGATTTAGACAATTCTGAGAGATGAGCATTGCATTTCAATGAGAGACAGCTTTGCTTTGGACTTTTACAGAAAAGACGAAAGGTATATTTACATTTCTGATGTTAAGCTGAAAAGAAAAAAAAAAAAAAACTAGATGGTCTTGCTTTCTAACTACTGATACTAGCTCCTGGAGATATTTTTTGAAAAGCAGACGATTTTCCAGTTCTATTTTTTTTTTCTGTCAGAATATTTCTTACGGCAGTCAAAAGCTGACTGCTAGAAAGCAGATAGTTTAAATATATAACCGCAGTTTAGAATGGCATATGTTATGTTTCATAAATCTTTACAGGCATTCATTCTATGTGATAAATATTCCTAGAATATTCTTGTTACGTAAGGAGACTTTCACCATAAAAGTTAAATATGGTTATGTGTCCTACATACTGACTGCTAGAGTAAGGGTTTAAAAGGCCAGCAAGTCTGAGGGAAAGAAGATAGTTCATAGAGTTACAATTTTGGCTTTAATTTTTCTCAGAGTCTATTTCCGAGGTTCAGATCTAATAACAAAAATCATAGGAATTTCTCAGTGAGGCTGTTCTGGCCCTAAAAACTGCCAGGTCTCTAGTTCCTTGGACTGAAGTATGCAAGAAAACAGCATCTGACTGCACTGGATCTTAGAAGAATCAAAGCAATCACAGATACAACCTCTGTCAGCTTACCAGTAATAAGAGAGGTGGATGTTACTGGGGAGAGTTGGATCCCTCAATCTCATATCTCTTTAAGTCAGTTGAGTCTTCTATGAATATGAAATCTCAGAAGTTAAAAATCTCTCAAATATTTTCAAACATGTGCCATTTCCTCAACTTCCCCAACACTCACCAGCTCCCAGAGTAGCCAGGAAAAATTAAATTTTTGAAAGATATCATAGGTTTCTTTTTCAATCAAGAATTAAATATCAAACAGATGTAATATAAATTACAGGAAAATAAAGAATGTGTGGCAATTTGAAGAACAATAAATGGCTTTTTATTATCAGGGTAGGAAAAAAACAGGTTTGCATTTTTTTGTCAATTATTTGAATCTCTCATTGGTGTATTTGTGAAAAAAATATCTAACAGAAAGAGCAGTGGATAGCTAATAATGTTGCACAGATTCTAAGTGAACACCAACTGCGTGGGTTAGCAAAACATTTCTTGAGATGTTATCAGAGATTTATAAATACTAAGAGCATGAAGCCAAGCCGGGTATGTTCAGTGAAATATAGCATTCCCTGAAGCCACAGGCCTACTTTTCTTTTCACATAATTGCAAAGGAGTGCAGACATCAGAGTCCCAACAATTTTCCTGAGAACAACAATGGGAGTGGAAATAATTTTAACAGAAGATCCTCTATATATTCATTGTAATGTTTTTTTTTAATTTGTGCCATTAGTTTATTTTTTAATTAATTTATTTTTTATTCTTTAAATCACAACTTCAGTAAGTAGTTTTGGGGATATCTCCCCCCTCCCTCTGATGCTCCTTCCTTTCACTCTAATCCCTCTGTTTGTTGTTTGCTAGGCTGTGTTAAGTCCATTAGTCTCTTTCTTTCCTGTGTCAGCGTCCTTTCATTGGGTGAGGGACTGTGTTCTTGGGACCAGGTGGACCGTGCTGGTAGGTTTTCAGTGTTAATCTTGCATTGGGCAGCCAGTCTATATTTATTGTGGTCTGTCCATGTTTTCTCATTGCCGGCTGCCATCTTCACTCCCTTCTCTGTTGTTCTGCTGTTCTGGCTTAATGTTCTGGCGTCAGGTTTAGGGGGTCTCACCCCCAGCCATTGTCAGTGAAGAAATCTCCCTGTGCGTTCAGGCATCTGTGATGGTCATTGTAGGTCATCTTCTCTGCCTCAGTTTGCAGCTTTATTGTGGGGCTGACTCAAAATGATTCATCTTCTGGTAGAGAGAGACATGAAACTTGTCACATGGTTTTCTTTTCAATTTCCCCGTCAACAAAATATTTTGTAATTGGACCTTTGAAGTTAAATCTTTGGTTGGGCAATTTGAAAACTTCATATAAATTCACTGAAGCAACTAAGGAAGCAAAGAAATCTCTAAAGCATCCGGGGTCCAGATATTTAAAAAGGTTTATGGAATAAGACAACATTTTGAAAGGAACAGATAAAAATTAGTGTCCAGTGTGAAATGTGGTGCAGAATATTTATATATGTCACCATGATCTATAGCTTTCAGAAAATCCTACTTCAGTTTCTCAAGGGATTTTAAAGTAATCTCCAGTACATGACCAAAGTAATACTCCCCCAAAGAATGTATAAGCCATTCAGAAAAAAAAAAAAAAGAAAGAACTTTAGAATAAAGATGTTAAATTATTTTGCTATTGAAGTATGAGCACATAAGTGATACTTATTGCTTGATATATGTATTAACTTTATTCCCATGAGAATAAAAATCATCCAGAAATTAAAAATAAGATAGTTAGTGGAATCAAAGGTAGAGCCCAAGAGTAGAAGGTCTAGAAAGTCAAGAGCCACAGCAAATAAATGTCAATAAATTAGCATGTGAGTATTTATTTAAAGTTACAGAAAAGAGTAAGTTTAAAATAAATTTTGAAGCCAGAATATCTTTCACTACCCTTACACCTCTTGGAGTAAATTGGGATCAAAATCCTTTCAGACAGTGGAGGTCCCTTTTTCAGATGGATTATTGCCATAAATATCAAAATGTTCTCTGTGAAACCTACAACCTTTCAATACCAAGCACTCATATCAAAGTTTGGAAGTCCAGAAGCCCATCACAATCACTACAAGCTCAGACATCCAAAAGACCATTCTCAGGTTTAATCATTCACTTACAGGACTCACAAATTCATTAAAACTATTATATTCACCATTATAGTTGATGATAGTGTCGGGATTGAGATAGAAATCAGCCAAGAAAATGGGCTAGAGTCCAGGAGAGTTCAAAGTAAGATTTCAGTTCTCATTTGATATAGTCTTCAACAGCACCAATTCCTTTAGTACATCAAGTATGGCCAACTAGGGAAACTCACCTCAATCCTGATATTTAAGGTTTTTATTGAAACTTGATCATGTAGACATGGCTGACTTTTCTTCATGGCTGACTTTAGTTTCTGGTCCCTACATTGGTCAAGTTGACCCGAAACCCTTGCCTTCTTAGCAAAGATTGGAGCTAGATTATTCCCCAGGAAGAGAGGTCACTGATGGGACTTGTTTGGATGAGATTAATTTTATTGCACACACATATTACCCAAAGTTATATAAACTGTGCATTGCTCACAACAATGTTATGTTATTTGCAAACAATGCAACTATACTAGATTCCATGTTTTCTGAACTTTATGGAAATGTTCACCTGCCAATGAATTGTTTCTTTTGGTTATATCCTAATTTCATTTTCACCTTTGGAGGACAGTAGTCCATACATAGTCTTATGCAAGAGACCTGGATTTGGAAGAAACTGAGACTGTAACCTGTTCTTTCCTGCCAGTGAGGATTTTGAGAGTAACAATATTGGACTGTCCTCTAGTGTAGGTTCATTTTCCAATTCAGTCATCTGTGAACTGATGATTAATGTGGACTTTTTTAACACTCTTCACTATCTCAAGTGAAAGCCTTGTGTGTATGGACCTCACAGAATGTGATTCTCAGGCTGCACTCTTTCCAAAGAACGTTTCCTAGAATATTGAAATTTACCTGGAAGCTAGTTTCTTATTTCCTCATTACAGTTGAAAGAATGTGCTTATTTTTAGACTAATTTTCTTACATAGTTTCATTGGTTTCGTGGAATTGATTGTAAGAAAAGCATCAAGAATGATATACCAACCATTCAATCATGAAATGGCTTTAGGATGCTGTTGAATTTTCTTAGAAAATTGAATTCACTGAATAATAGCTGGAATCTGTGTCAGCTAAAAGAGTCAAATTTTGGTTTCAAACTTTATCCAATCACAGGCAGAAGTTTCGCACATAGAAATTGTGTTTGGCATCATGATAAATGTGTTATAATTTACATCACTGAAACATTTATTCTTTTTCATTTTTGGAATGCTCCAATGTAGGACAAAATGGAACATAAATTAATTAAATTGCAAATGCCTAAAACAATTTGATAATCTAGTCTTAGAATCAGAAATAACTGAAGTTGTTCTAACACTATACAAGTGGATAAATACTATGTTTGACATAATTTGTGCCACGTAGTTTTATGAAAATTTTCATAAGACTTTAAATTATTTGCAGCATTTATTCAGCTTGTGACTGAGGCTTTTGACAGTCAAAAAAATTCAAGTAATATAGTATAGTTACTTTTCAAGTAGGTATTTCATACAGATGCCTACTAAATTTCACAGTTTTTAAATAGATCATAATTTTAACTGGGAACTGCTATTTTACATGGCATCAATTCAGCAAAATAAAATGGAATATGCATAAATTTCTGCATACACTATACATCCATTTTATAAGTCAAACTTGAGGAAAATATTACAAAAATATCCAGTTTATTTAACCACTAAGTAATCAACTATGATCAACATATAATATCATTTTAAATTAGATCACAGTTTTAGAAACACTATATCCACAACAAAGGTGTGCTCTGTCTTTGAACTCTATGGATCACAGCTATGTTCAAATGATTACACACTTTAATAGAGTCATAGTTAAACTGGAGATATCCAATGAAATGCAGTCAAGATGTAAATTTGAAATTCATATGAGAAATTATTTAAGAAATCATGAATATTTAGTCTCAAGCATTAACTTTTGAGTTTTTCAAAGAGTGTTCTAGTATTTGTACAAAACTGCATTTCTTTTCTCTTTGTAATTGAATTTTATTGAATTGTCATTTCCTTTACATTTTTTTGGGAAGCATAACTTCACAACTCAACATGTGCATATCCTTCACTTACTCAACACTAAGCACCAGTGTTAACACACAATCATGTTACACTTCTCTACCCTCCCTCCAACAAACCCCCTTCCCTCTGGTAAGCACCAGGGTCTAAAATGGTTTTATGTGTGTGTGTGTGTATGTTATATTCATTTTTTTCTTTGAGTATGCATATTATACAAATGAGTGAAACCATCCAATAATTATTTTACTTTCCCACCAATCATAATCTCCATACTACTCAAAAAATATGAAAGCACTAATGCAAAAAATGTGTTTTTCTTTTGATAGCTAGACTTCTATATTCATTCAGAATAAAGCTCTAGACTCAATAGATAAAAGTTAGATGAAGCATATTTCAGTCTAACAAAAGACAGACTTTGAAAGTGTCTGAATACACACCTACCCTATTATAATGGGACTTGCTGTGGATGTATTGAAAGTTCCATATCCAAGGGCAGACAGAGCAGACACAGCTGTGTTCTCTTCCAGGTGTCAGGTGCTTGAATTGTATAGATAGAAATAAGTAAAAACAGGGTTTTGTGGAAATTGGAGCTATAAAATACTTTCCTTTTTCCTTCTAACTTCTTTATAAGCACTCCAGATGAAAGTATAATAATTAAAATTACACATAGTAAAGAATTCTTATGTTTTGCATCTCTGTAAATGCACACATGTACACATGTGCATATGCACATTCACACACACAGACACCACTCTAGGAAAACGAATTTTTATCTTTGCCCTTTAGCTTTCAAAGTCATCGAATCAATATACAGGTGTTATCAATTAGTCCAGCTAGTGTTGAGACCATTGATAATGTAAATACAAACAACACAGAAAAGTTGAGAAAGCAATATTCAATGTGTTTCCACAGTATCTAGAATTCAAGATAGGTTTTTCATCTATCTATCTATCTATCTGTTTATATATATATATGTATATATATATATATATATATATATATAATCTCAAAAGGGAAATAATCAAATCAGAAAAAGGACAACCAAAAGGCCAAAGGGATAAACCGATGGTCACTTGGGACCTGCTGAAATACTGACTCACTGACCTTGAAGAGTTCATGGAGACTGTATGAAAATGCTTAAAAACACACACTATTTGGATGATGTGAATGAACATAAATTCCAAAAGGTTGTGACAGTGGGAAACTCTTTAAACTTTTCTGAGTTAAGTTGTGGAAAAATAAAAAGATGTGAATCCTCATGAAGTAGATGACTTTTTAAATAGCCAAATGTGCAAGAAATTCTCAAAGAATTTCTCAACATTTATGAGAAGCGGAGTCATCGCACCTGACTGCTGAGAGATGCTGCCATCTGCCTCTGCCCTGTGACTGTGTCATGGAGGATGATTTTGCCTTCCTCCATGATCTCTGGCCACCCCCTATCAGTGATGTCTTCTCTGGCCTAGACTGCTCTCCCCAACCAACAATGACAAGTCTCATCTTTGAAAAAAAAGGATGTTGCTGAAAGCAACAATTGTTTTATTTGAGAGTGTAATTTGTATAGATTTGAAACCTCCCTAGAATCTGATTTGAATTTTAACTAGTGTCACAGGAAAATCAATATTAGAAAATACAATCCAAGATCTCAGCCTTATTAAGGCAATTGCATTTTTCTCTCTCTTCTACTTGGTTGCAGTTGTGGAAACCTCTCCAAGTACCTTGAGTACCTTTTTCCAAGCCCCATATGTTGAGCAAATCCTGAGAGACCCCTGAGTGCTAGCCTGTCTGAGTACCTCAGCAAACGTCATCAGCTAATTAGCTAAGACTCTTCCAAAAACTGAAAGTGGTGCATACTCTCCAAAAACTTCTAAGTCAGTCTCTAAGTTAATCAGTATAATGTTACCATCTCTATGAAGATTTAATGTGTTCCATTAATCCCTTCAGATTTTGATTTCAATTAAGATATTTTTATCTCTAATATGTGAGTACGAAGGTATTTTTCTAGAATTTCTCAGGTTTTTTTTACAAGTTTAACTAAAAATACTGAGTTTGCATTCATTTTGCCAGATAAAATATTGAAATGGCATTTTTCAGCAGGCTTTTCCTCATGGTGGAGACACAGAAACAGCTCCTGTGTCACATGTTTGCACAGCAAGAACAAGATGTCATGTTACAACTTGCAAGTGTGTACTTTAATTTCTATGCTGTGCATAATGGCCGGGAAACTTTGAAAATAAAAGTTTATTTTCAGAACTTTCAGACTATGGTTTGGGTGACTCAGTGTAGATTTTGGCTGTTTTGTGTAGGTATTTTTTGCATGTGTTTTCTAATTACCTTGTTTTATAAAACTTTAATTTTTAATGAGCATGCAAACGTTTACAGCATTCACACATTCAACCAGAAATATCACAGTCAGGTGCAATTGCAGGCTGATATAGTCTCCATTATAGAGCAGAAAGTATAACAATTCAACTACTGATTTTTGAGCTGATAGTACCTTATTGAAAATTGTGTTGAAAGCTAGCAACTTGCAACAAAATATTCTTTCCTTATATTTCCTTCTAAAGAAGTGGTGTAGCATTGTATTTTGGGCTCTTATAGATCTTGTGATGAAAGTTAATGAATTTAAACTCTATTATTCCAAAGATATACATTAAGTCCTCTAGCAGGACTATGAAATTGGATTTTAGATTCAATACTAAATTTCAAAACCACAATCTCAGTGAAGCACTTGAATACAACCTTATGTGTTGGAAAGAATGTCAGGAAGCTATAGACTGTATTCTCTTATTTTCTGCGGTTTCAATTACAACCTCTCTGAAAATTTTTGACGAATGTTTGTACAATGTGTCCTATACAGACACGTGAGCTTTTCCCAACAGAGGCACTGTTATTTAGTAACACATTTCAATTCAAAATTAGTTCCTTCTTGGTCAGTGCAAGACAGTGCAATGCTGAGGATAAAGTTCCTATTAAATCGATGTGGATTCAAATATGCCAGGATGATGAATTCTCCACTTGGTACAGTTCAGTATTCTCTTCTTCAGCAAATATTTATTCAAAAATAGCCTTCAAGATATATTTTGTGTCAAGTTGAAAAATTATTCCCCCACCAGATGGAAATGGCACTTTGCATTTGCCCTCACTGGCAAATAATCTTTCTGTGGAACCAGCGGAAAGATTACCCCATCTTGTCTATTGCTTCTATTAGTCAGTGCCATGCTGTCTAATGCTTTAGAAAAGAATATCATCTTCTTTTTTCAGGGGACCTTTTATGACTATGTGTGATGAAGCCAACTTATTCCAGAATGCTACTTTAAAAACATTCCTTTCGTTTCGGAATGTTCAAAGATAGGGGTTAAATATTCTGTCATGTGATAATCGAGTCTCTTTTCTCCCATTTGGAATTTTATTTTCAGATCTCCATTTGGCCATATAACTATATTTTGACCTCAAGAAAGAAAGAAAATTATCTTCCAATTATAAAATGCCTCATAAATTAAAAAGGGAAAACCTTGAAGAGATTTTCACCATTTTAATTGAACTAAAACAACAACAAAAAAACAAACATAACTCTGAAATAGTGAGAAATGTCTTAATAGTAATTTTTTTAAATCTATAGTTAGAAAATGATAAAATATTCAAGTAAATATGAAACATTATCAATACATGGATTTCTCCAAAAGTGACATATTTTAATAACATTCCTACCCAGAACCCAGTATTTTGATTTGTTTTGCTTTTGATTGAAACCAACACTTCCCAAAATAGTTATAAAGGTCTCTTGGGGTGGTGACAGGGGGTATGTGATGGGCATAAAAGGGTCAAGAAAATAATTAAAATATAAGAAAGAAAAAAAACCAATCAGGCAGTTAGACACCAAAAGTTTTAGAGCATCTTAACCATATTCTGTGGACCAGGAATTAGTGTATGGGGAAACAAAAAGATAAATAAATGTAGTTTGTTACTTAAGTCAGAGAAAATACAATTGGATTTCACTCATGTGAGTAAAGAAACAGGACAAATAAGCAAACAGCATTAAAACTAAACTTTAAGACTCTAAGGACAAAATAGTGGTGGTCAGAAAGGAAGGGGGAAGAAAGAGGAATGAATACACACGAAAAAGGGGTCATCCCTACAGTAATACATGAAAACTGGTCTTTTGCTGGTAAACATAATATAGTATATCCAGATGTAAATTTATTAGGTCGTACACCTGGAACTTGCAAAATGTTATAAATCTACATTACTTCAATTAAACAATTAAATTTAATTTTTCAATTAAAAAGCATCATGCAAATTTTTAAAAAGCACTGAGCACAGCATTGATGGAGTTGTTTTGGAGTGGTTTTTCGTTTTCCATCTGAGAAGCAAGCAAAAGGCACTATGACGGGAAACTATCTTATGTCGAGTGTACCAAATTGGTCTGCATCATGTAACAGATTCATTCAGACCTGATGTAAGCTGCTTCCACCATTTTCTTTAGAACATTCTGCAAGCCAGCCGCAGTGGCACACAGCTTTAATCCCAGCCTAGGATGAAAGGCTGAGACTAGAAATCGCTTGAGTCCGCAGGTTTAAGACCCACCGGAGCAACATAGCGAGACCTAGTCTCAAAAAAAAAAAAAAAAAAAAAAAAGCTGGGCATGGTGGTGCGCGCCTGTAGTCCCAGCTACCTGGGAGGCTGAGACTGGGATCGCTTGAGTCCAGGGTACCCCAGGCAATACAGTGAGAACTAGCCTAAATAAATAAATAAATACATAAATACATAAATAAACATTCTGCTCAACCTGACAACTTTCTCTGCCTTTGCCCCTAAATGTTAAGACCTCACATTTCATTGTAACTGTAACTTGCAAGCAGGAAAATTGTAACTTGCATGCCTAAATCCCCCCCTTCCCCCTACTTGTAAGAGAGCACCCTTCAAACAGCTACCTAACCAACCTCAACCTGTGTGATTGAAAAATACATATGCGATTGTATTTTTAAAAAGTTGCTGAGTACTTTCAAATGATTGACCTGTGTTTCTGCCTTGTTTATGTCTTAATTTATAACTAGTTTGAACTAATAACTAATTTCTGTCTTAATTTAACTTTTTTCATTAAACACTAACTGAGAATATATTATTAATGATTCAAAAGAAGGTGGAACGGTTAGGAAATGATAAAATAAATTACCAAATTTCACATATCAGAAAAAAAAAAGTTCCAAATGAGAAAATAATAAATGTAATTCTCATGAAAGAGAAGGTTATATGATGGCTATTATTGCTCTCCTTTACTAGGTTTTCCAGGGCAATTTTGACAACGACACACACAGAAAAAACGTCATCGACCCGCCCATCCACGCCAGACACATACGAATCCTGCCCTGGTCCTGGTACGGGAGGATCACGCTGCGAGCTGAGCTGCTGGGCTGCACGGAGGAGGAGTGAGGGCCCCTCACACCCCCACAACCCTCCTCGCTATTTCCCTAAAAGTATCTTCATGGAATGAACTGTGCAAAACCTGTAGGAAACTGAATGAGGTTTTCATGAAAAAAATGTTCAAATTAGGGTAGACCACTGTCTTTTTCAAAGAGGTCTAAGCTTGCTTTTTCAGTGGTTTAATTTGGTTTCGTTTTTTAAATTTCTCAACATCGCATTATCTGTGATTTACTTTTCTCACTGTTTTGTGAATTATTGGCACTGGTTGATTTAGGGAAAGAAGGATTCATGTACTATAGCAAGAATAGAAATAAAATCTCATAGTAATTAAATAAAAGCCAACGTTGTTAAAGCTGTTAAAATCAATACTCAATTAATAATTATAAAAGGAAAACTTATTGTCAGAAATAAGGGTGCTTTCTTCTTTAATAGACTACATTACCCTAAATAGTTCCCTGTGCCTACCAAACACTCAGCATTTATAATAGACCTTTGAAAAGAATCTGTTACGTGCAGTGCTAAATAATAGTTTCCATTTTCATTATTTCTAGTCAGAAATTATGTAATCTTTATTCATTTTGGTTTTTCATATTCTTGATAATTTATATAACCTGAATTAGTTTATTTTCTCCAATTGTTTCTTCCTATTGTTCTCTGAGGAGATATCATGCTTGTTTGTATATGCAGAACATGATTAAATATTAGATTGGTCATACTTAATAACAAGAAATTGAATCTGCAGTTCTGTTTTTGAAGGAAGCTATAACTGTAATTTCTAAATGCTTCCTTTATAAAGTACTCAATACTACCATTTTAGAAAATAAGCAGAAACAAATTGCATTAAGTTCTTTTAAACAGAAATTTAAACTTTTGTTTTACTAGCATTTACATAGCCTTATCTTTAAAATACTATGGTCATTAATTCTTCACCTATTAAATAAACACTTTATCAAATAAACATTAACATGGCCTTACATAGGTTGGCCAGGCATTGTCATTATTTCTTTGTTTATCTTTGCATTTCACGTGAATCTTACTGAGATTTGAAACAGGTGATGGTTTCCCAGGAAAGTGCATTGGGTGAGAAGTATTCACTAGTGACAAAGCAGTAAACCATTTTCAAGATGAAAATTTTTGTTTTATTTTGCTTCAAGTATCTTATAAAAATAAGCAATTATCATGACAATTTGTTATTGATACTGGAGGTTTCATTGATATGTTTCTCAAATTAAGCTCACACTGCCTTCATAAAAGAGCTCAGCATCTGATTTATAAGTTTTACAAGGCTTAGACACAGAATTATTGGCATTCTAAGTTAAAGGTCTTGGAAAAGAAAGAATGGTATGTGTACGAAAAGTTAAGGTCCTATACAACACTGCTAAATTTTCCCTTTATAATTTGTGCCGCATAACAAAAGCCACTAGACTGTTACTGTCTTGTATGTCCATGTGTTCACAGCATTTCTTGATGTATATATGGAATGGTCTTCGATCATAGTGAAGAACCTCAAGAGAAAGTCAGTTACAATGGTATTGTTTAATAAAAATAAAAAATTAGCATTGGATGGCAACACACTTGTTCTATGTTCACATTCTTCTTACTTCATGTTTGTATTATATAGTGCTGACTTGAAGCTTCTGAAGTGGTCATTAGTTTTCAGCATCTTTCAATAGCAAAATTCCCTTGTCCTCAGTATTGTCCTTTTTTAGATAAGATTTAAATTAGGAACTTAAAATACTGATTGGCTAAATTTTAAAGTCATATTACAAAAATTACTGCAGCCCTAAAGTATATACAAACTGTTTAACTGTTGATGCTTCTTTCTTTAAAGATTTACTGTTCCACTAAATTTCCTGCCATTTTTCTTTGCAAATTATGCACAGTTCTTCATTTTTTGACAGGGTATTTTTTCAGACTATGAATAATGCATTATAACAATTTTCTTTCTCAAAATTACTCATGGCTTCTGAGGGTATTTTAAACTTTACACTATTAGTTTTGTAAACAAGTATTTCAAAGAGAGTTGTTAAATTATGATACTTACCTTTTAGAGATTCATTGAAATGACTTTTACTTGTGCATTTTCTCTGCACGTCATGCTCTTTACTAATACAAAATAACCTTTGTGATACCGATTTGTCCCATGGTCCCCAAATTTATAATATCAAAAAGATGCTCAAAATTACTGTTAAGTAATATATATCTTTTGTGTCATTTATGTCCATGATATCAACATGAAGTAAATCCATTCTATTTTGAATTCACACTAAAACAAGTGACATAAACAGAATTTAAGAATTACCTAATCTTCACCATATTGCTAATTTATAACAATGAATTAAAATTTTAGACATCTCCCTTTTATGTGTGTCTGGTTAATAGCATTCATCATATCATAGTCACTAATACTAATTTTCAGCTTGACTTTCTCTTTCTGAATGTCTTCATCTGAATTGGTATAGATTTTGAAGACTTGGGGTACGAATGATTGTATCTTTGCTAGTCAAAAGATTATGAAATATGATACTCACAGCTGGCATCAATGTGTCAGTAAGAACTAAGGCACAAATAACCTTCGCAAACTTTGAAGCTGTGTAATATTTCAATGTTGGTTTTTTTCTTTGTATATATACCTAAATCATGTAGGATGTTGTAAAATGAGTATGACCTTGTCTAGTCTTCAAACTTAAAATAAAACTTCAAAATCTGGCATACTTTTGAAGCCGTTGTAATTAAACACATTTGTAAGAATTACACAGATTGTCTGAATATGAATCCTGCTATTACATACACATTTGGTTAGATTTCCTTTGTATAAAACAACTGAACAAATACAGAAAAAAAATATATATATGTATATTGCAATTGTCTCCAACTATATACCTTGGTATCAACTAATGTGAACTTTCCAAATTATTAGAATATGTGCATTTATCCTACCCCTTTTAGCAATAGAAATTTTGCTAGAATACCAGTAATTAAAAAGATGACTAATTAAGTCATTTTTTTGCCCAATTTATATTTCAAAGTCTTGTATTTCAGGATTGATCTGCTTGTTACTAATCAAATGCTATTTCTATTATTTCTGTGATTTTTTTTAAAGTTCATGATTCTCAGGAGTATAATGAAGAGATCCAGTCAGTAATAAACAATAAAAACATTTATTTATTTATTCAGGAAATTAAACTTATTGTTTTGAGAAAACAGTATAACACTTGGCCTTGTCACAAACTCCATTTCTGCTTTGCTGAAAGTTACTGATGAATTATTAAACCTGTATAATTCCCAAATTTTATGTATTTTCTTTGGCCTCAAAGAATTAGGGCAAAAAACTAAGATGTAAAAATATTAATTCCTTAGCTGAGCTTCAATGACTCTAATAGTACTCATTACTAACTTCAAATATGTGTTTCCCTATACACAAGCTCTTTTTAATTTCATTTTGATGTGAATAGTTCAGTAGAGTTTGTTACTTGCTTAATTTTTGCACACACACAAACATGCCTATATGCTTTTATTAAATAAATGATAATACATATGTGTATTTAATGAGGCAAAAAATAAAAGAAGCATGGCAACACTGTGAAAGATAAAAATTAAGTGATAGAACACAAATTATTCAGTAGAAAATTTTCAACTATGAAACTTTTCAAACAACTGTGATACAAGACATAAAATAATAGAAACATCTAGCTTTCTAAGGAAGAAAAGTTGAGTATTTGCAATGTATTTTTAAAAACCTATTCATAATAACTTCATGAATAAAAAATATTGTCCTTACATAAAATTTTGAAACACTTTAGCTTTGAAAACATGATTTTAAATGAAGACTTTGGTAAGGAAACATTTAGCAATCAAATTATTGCTAGTTATTTGTGAAGTAAATTTTAGCCTTTGAGAGATAATAATGCCCCTTTAATTGAGACAGGTAAAACCATATCACTAGTTGAGATATATCTGAACTATCCTGTGAAAAAGAATGTATTGTCATTTGTTTTTACAAAGAAAGATGCCTGGCACGAGTTGCAATTTTTCTATTGATTTTTGAAAGAGGAAATAGACGCCTTTGATTCTATTGCAGTAAGTGGCTATAATTCATATTGAATGTTTCAACATTACCACCAAAGAATGTGGGTTCCACAGCAGACAAGTGGCACTTAACCAAAGAGTTATTTCTATTACATGAATGTGGTAGCAGAAATAGGAAAGCATTTTGGAATAGATTCCTCATTAAGTTGTTTTTGCATATCTTGTCAGGAGTATGCTGAGTCATTTGAAAATACTAATGTGTGAAAATATGGTAGAGTTGCACCAGGAAACAATCACCACAGTGCATGATTCAGCATCGAATATGGCAACTGCCTCTAATTGAACTTTATTTTAAAAAACCTTCAAAGGTATGAACCACACTCTCTTATTTATATAAGATTACTGTAGTACCACACATATAACCACACATAAGTATGTTAGTAATGATGCTGAATGACAATATAACCTAATGATGCTGCCTTTTGGTAAAGAAGTAATGGCTGTGAATCTGATGGTGCATTCAGATAATACACTCTCATGGCAAGTGTAGAAATAATGTTGAAATAACTTGCATCATCATTGAGCCCAAACTCAGGAAAACAATGAAGGCTAAACAACTAGAAGCACATGAAAAAGTATTTTTCAGTGAAAAATGACTTACGTGACATATTTTTGCACATATTTTAGAATTGTCCTACTTTTTAATGATCATAAAGCAGAAATTAAAAAAAAAAATAAAATAATCTGGCCTCTCAGTAGAATCACAGTGAACCAGCCACTCTGGTGACATGATTGGTTCAGGTTTTCAACTACTGACATTTTCTGTCTGGTCCCAGGAAAGAAGACTCTCACCAAGGAAGCACTGAATGATCAACTTCAAACAGTTTGACTTCCTCATTTCTCAAATTTCTTAGGTAATGATATGGAAGAATGCTATGTTTTTTTTTTCTTATCTGCCAGAACATTCTATTCGCTGAGTATGTGCATCCCAAATCCCCATATTGAAATCCACCCCTTTCAAAGATGATCTTATATAGTAGGTGGCCTTTTAGAAGTTAATGAGATCTTGAAATGAGGCCCCAATGAACAGAAGAGCACTCTCTTAAAAGAGGCCCACCCCTTCTACAAGATGAGGACACAGAAGAGGATGTCAGGTAAGAAGCAGAAAGTTGTCTTTCACGCAGTCATACTGTTACCTTGAACTTGGACTTTTCAGACTCAAAAAATGTGAACAATAAATTTCTGGATATGAGTTACACTGTGATATTTTGTCATAGCTGTTGTTACAATAGACTTAGACATATCCCTAAAAAAGTAAGTCCTGTTTTTAGTGATATAAGTACTTTGAGATAATCTGCTTGGGATGGGTAATTAGATTCAAAGGTCTTTAAAAATAGTAAAAATGATTCTCAAACTTGCAGTAAAAAAGGTATCATGGCTTAGAACTGCATTTTTTTTTTTTTTGGCAATTAATTGCACTAGATAAAGAGGGGGGATGAGATGGGAGATGAGTCCACTGTTAAAATTCTTTAAATGCTTTATTTCAGTTATATCCCTGTGAAAATGTGTTCTTGATCACAGTAGAAGCCATTTTTCTTACTTTAACACACAGCCGTTAAAGTTCAAAACCACTACAACAAGGCTAGGCTCTCTCTGGACGGTGATGGTTGCTAGCTGCCTGATATTCTGGTAGTCAGTGTGACCTGACCTGTCCAAAGAGGCTTGGCTCTGTGTGAACAGAGGAGATATGTGGTCTGGTGGCCTTTGAGGTTTTTTAAAAAACAAAGATATTGCACAGAAAATTGTGTGAATATTTTCTTATGTGATGGATAAAGCACTTTGTCCTTTTCCCTTTAAAAAAATCTCACTAAGTTTTCACCAGTCTATCTAGTTTTTCATACTTGTAGGAAAGATACACCCAATAGGGTATGATGTGAAGGGAACCTGCAGCATGAAAAGCTACCTGTGTGGCTCTGCCACCAGGCAGAGATGTAGATCCATTTCTTATTTCTGTTCATTTCTTTTGCTCATTCATTTGTTGTTTATTTTAACAGAATTTGATATCTGCTGTTTACAAATGGATTTTTCAGTCACTTCTGGTCTAAAAATTCATAATCTGATTGCCCCCACAGCTTCATTCTAGTCATTTAAATCAATCTTTCAAAACTCATACAACTAATTCCCTGCTTGAGAGTTTTCCTACTAAACCTAGTGTCATGGTTATACCTCTTACATGAGAGCAGTACAGTGTAATTCAGATCCTGTAAAATATTTAAGCATTTTCTCTTTCACCAGAGACAGAAATAAAGACTAAATTTTATCAAGCTAACACCGTAGAAACAACCTCTTTTAAAATGATAGAGCTAAATTTAAGTACTGTGCAAGACTCTAGAAGAAAGGAAACAAAAAGACTGACTTTCAGGAGCTCACAGTGTAGACAGTGAAAGTGGAGGTAGATAAAAAAGCAAGGATATGGGCCGGTGCGGGGGCATGTGCCTTTAATCCCAGTTTAAGATGAGAGGCTGAGACTAGGAATCACTTGGGTCCACAGGTTCGAGACCCACCGTGGCAACATAGCAACATAACGAGACCTAATCTCAAAAATTAGCTGGGCGTGGTGGCACATGTCTTTAATCCCAGCTACCTGGGGATCTCTTGAGTCCGTGGTACCCAGGGCAACCTGAGTCTACAGTTCCCTTTGTAACATAGCGAGACCTAGTCTCAAAAAAAAAAAAAAAAAGGAAAAACAAGGATATAGTTATATTAGACACAATGATAAAAATGTGCTTGAAGTACAAAGAGAACATAAAAAAAGAATTTATACTAGTAAATAGAGTAAGCCAAGGGAAGCACCCTGGATGAGGGGACCTTGGGCATGGCACTAACACTTTCATATCCATGACACCTGTAACTTCTAGCTTCCTCGTGTTGACAGCTCTAAGAAGAATGGATTAACGTCCACATTTTAAGAGAAAGAGAAGCTGAAATATCTGCCCAGGTTCAGGGCTAAAACTTGTCTTACAACCTTATGAATCTCCCACCCAGTTCAATATGCTTTCCTTTTGTGTCATTGAAGGCAAAGGATGTTGAAAATGTGTTTCTCCACATAGATATTAGTAGTAGGAAGGATTCACCTTGAGTCAAGTGGTCAATATTTTGTAATTTCTCAGACTGTCTTAAGTAATATACCAGTATTAGCCTAGTATCATTCATTTCAAATAATTGATTAATAGGTGTAGTGCTAACATCAGATGGATATATGAAGAAACATCCATAAATAATAGCTATTGACAGCTGCAACATATCTGATAATATTTATTATTTTCTAGTGAGTAATATTAATCTCCTGTTCTTCCAAGACAGAACATGTTCCTATCAGTATGCGGAGGATGTGAGATCGTTAAAACAATCATCAAAAACTTCTTACCTAAATGTAGGAAAGATTGGTGATATTGTTCAATAGATAAGAGGAATCCCAGGTATTTCCAATTCTTAAAAAAGATTTTAAATAATATAAAAATCCACAAAACACCTCTTTTCTGAGGTCTAGTTCCCAATATTAAAGAGGTACTATACACCTGGCTACCATGTCTATGCTTATCAGTGAATATTATCTTAGAAAATAAAAGATGGATCCTTAAAGCAATGGAGGAAGCAATTTCTTAACAATAAGTAAAAATGGCATTATCTTTTTCATTCCCCAGTGATTTTTTTTCAATTAGTAGAATTAGGAGCTTAATCAGTGACAAATAACCTTATGAAACCTCATGTAATCAGTAAATTAAATTTCTAGAACTTGATTTAAATAGTCAGTTCCCTGTCAATTATTCATCAGTGAACCGGAATAAGCTGATGGAATCTGACAATTAGAATTAAGGGATCACCATTCTTGGAAGTATCCATTTAAATATTTAACGTTCTAAGTTGTATGCATTCAATGCCTATATATGTTCAAGAAAAGATGCTATCACCTAAGTCTTTAGCAATTCTAGTCGTCAATGAATCTTACATCCAATACTTTAATTATATTGTCATTGAATCCATATATTTCACTAAAATTAGAAAACTGATAGGTTCTCTTTTTTTGGTTCCGCTTTTCCTGTTGCTTTCAGGAAAAAGAAATTTTTTTTCAAAATTGTTTTTTGTTTCCCTTTAATTTTTTTAACATTCTCAGTTTTTTAAATGACATTGTGAAAATGTAAGGCATCAAACTAGTAAGACATTTTAATACCTTGAAAAGATTGCTTCCAAATCTTATTTTCGTAGCTCTTTGTGGACTTATTTTACAGCAGCACTTAGCAAGTTGAGGAATGTTCAATCTATAGCCCAATATGAGAACCTGATTATCTCTAATGTTTCTGCACAGTAAGTTATCCCAGGTCTTGATTTGGGCATATATATATATATATATATATATATATATATATATATATATATATAACCATTTTCACAATAAATAACGGTTTGAAACCTGTGCTGCAGACATACTCTCATCTAAGAAATTTATCTAGAATCTACTAAAAGAAAAACAAAAGAAACCATGAAAAATATCACTGATAAGATTTATGTGCAGGGCATCTGGGTCTCATAGAGCTGTTTGTACAGCACTTGAAACCTGCTTCTTCCCCATCTGGCAAGCTCCCACTCCGAGGAAAACCTGTCCACAGAAAGGACCCTTCTGAATGTAGGGTGAGATAGTCAGGCATTTTCCTTCAGTAGCCTGCGTGACCAGCATCTTGAGTATTGCAACTTCCCCATGATTGTGCGGCCAAGTGGGTGGGTGTGCCTGCATAAGAGAGGGCCTAGGAGAGAAGGGATAAAGTGGTGCAAATATAGAGCATGAGTGAGAGAGAGACAGAGACAGAGATAAACAGACAGAGCCCAGAGAAAGAATGAAGATCTCTAAAGGGGTTGGGGCTCGCCTGCCTCCCAGCCTCTTCACTCCTCTCCCCAAAACCCGGTCTGCCCTACGTGGCATGTCTATGCACTAAATCAATAATGAACCTATGCAGATTGGTGAATCTGACACATGATGTTTTCCTAGACAACTGTCTATGAGAACTGTTGCATGACAGTGAATATCACATTCCCAGAGAAAGGTCTCTTCTGCTAATTATAATGAGCAGATTAAATGCTAGAGACAGAAGTTTGATTCATTCCAATGCCTGTCTACTTTTTAGATCAATGACTATCTTGCAGTTTGGGAGACAATAAAAGTTTTACAGTTTTGAAATACACCTAGCATATTTTGAAAATTTCCTACCCTAGTAAAATCTTAAGCATAAAAAATGAGAATTTTATCTTTTACTTCCATATCCCTGCCTCTGATTTGTGCTATGAGCCAAGAGACTTATTAAGAGCACTTAATGAGAACTTAGAGGCCTTTTTTCCTGCCTCTTACCCCTGTCTTTAAAAATGGTTAGAATAGTTCAAGTAAGGGTATATCAGATAAATCAATTATTGAATAGAAAAATCAATACAAAAATTCTGGAATCATCTTTATTCCTTTGGTAATTTTCTATTAAATAGCCACTCAATGTGACTGGGACTTACAGAATCAGAGAACTGAAACTAAATATATGTTCTACCTGAACTCAGAGGACTTCCTAATGATGATTGTGGATTATAGGGCAGAAAAGACATGAAAAAGCCTCACCCAAAGAAAAAGCTTTTACTGACAAGTTTAAATAAGGATTTAGGACCTGATTTCTGAATCATCTTGTAGAAAATGTTTACAGTTTATGAGATACTGAATCTATCAAGATGGCCTTTCATACTATCTGGAAAATATTTCAGCAATTTTACCTTCCAAGTATATTTATTGGGATAGTTAATCAAAAACACCAAATATCTGTTCAAGAACACAAAGTCAAATATTGTATGTTTTTGCTATAGTTTATGGCCTACCGTACATATTACTAAAAAGAACGTGAATTGAAAAGCAGCATTGCAAACTTGAACTGATAGGTGATTCCACAGAAACTTTCATTAAAACACTTATAAATTAATGGGGAGTCAGAATCATTGATTTATATCTTCTAAAGTTTCTTAAAATACATGCTCCTATATTAGCTTTTGGCTTGAGTACATTTACTCCTTGGATTCATATGAAAATAAAAGCAAGGGTTACCTGATGCAAATTATTTCTATTGCCATATCCTTTGGTGTTTTCAGAATTTATATAATGCTGCCTAAATAAAAATGTAAGTGAGACCGTCACAAAATCATGTTCTGAATGAATAACTCTGGCTCCACTGAAATTTAGTTTAGAGAAACTTTATTAGAGGAGATTCCTTCCAAAAGAAAGGTTTTAGTATTATGAGTTAATAAAAAAAAATAGTAATCCATTCGAGAGTCATCCTTGCCTCTGCTATCTATTTTGTTTGCAACAAAAAAATCATTCACAGGCTCAAACATTCTGAAATTTCTCATAGACTAGAAATATATACACACTAATATTAACATATTCTAAGTTCATTATTGTACAGTACAAATTCTGGTTTCAAACAGACATCTTAGAATGGATCTTGAGATACTACAGTAGACACTATAAAATTTTGCAACTTCTGTTACAAGTGATAGGTTCTTCCAATTGTTGATATACCTTCTTTAGATGACACACCCAAAGCACCCAAATGTGATAGCAATTAGTAACATTACTGTCAATACTTAATGAATTTAGGGTTTTCTCAAAAAAAGGAGAAAAAAATCTCCAGTTTGGGAATCAAATCACCCTTAGTTCAAATCTCAGTTTGTCTTTGGACAGCTTTATTAGTTTTTTCCTCTGCAAAGTTTTCACTCTGGTAATGTGTGTACATGTGCTCAGTGAATTTGAGTTTTTTGATATTATCTTTTTCTCCCCATAGCAGAACATATTTTTCACAGACCGTAAACTTCAAAGGAAAAAACTATTTTTTTTTAATATTTCTGTTTTGCACCCATCCAAATCTGTGTAGGTTTATCAGTTCTAGTAGCTAAAGAACTATGTCACCATTCTTGGCACTCTCAAGAACAGGTGAGTTCAGCCAGCAAAGAAACAACCGCTTGTACGCCCCTCCCTCAGCCCAGGTGTGCACACTTAACACATGCCCCTGGTACGTACAATGATAGGGAGGGCACAATAGCACAAGTGCTGGTCACAGAAGATCATGGAGAAAAGCCCAAATAATTTATTTACCCTACAATTTCACTTAAGGTCCCTCCCCAAAAGAAATAATTTAATCATCTTCAAAAAGAAAGAGTTTCTTCAGTGATTTCTTAATTAATTTATGGATTTACCAAATTCACTTCAAAATCACTCACTTTTCTCCCTGTCAGTCATTCTTCTGGGGTTGATGCTAAGCTTTGGGACTTATAGAAGACCATGTGCTTCAGGGAACAGGATATCCACATACCTCCATTGCACTAGCATTTGCTGCATCAGCCTTTAATGGTATCTCTGCTGCCATTCATGTTGGTGGCCTTCCCAATCCTACCACTTGTAGTGACACCGACTCTCAAACTACTGCCCTTGGCCATGACCTTGATCACATGGTAACCTTTGCCTGACCTGACACTGGGTCCTTCTTTGAGTGACTGGGATGATTGATGGGAATACAATCTTCATGTGTATTTGCATACACTGCTGAATTGTATGTCTACACAGACATCTGTTTGGTAGATAACTATTGATTGAAAGAATGATGAATGAATGAATGAATGAATGAATGAATAAAAATAATTTCTCCTGAGATTTTTCTTAAAGAAAATGTGGAGCTGTCCTCATAACATTTTATTCCCTGAATCATTCACCTCTACTCTAGGCATCCAAGAAACTGTGGCAGAAATATATCAATGATGCTGCTAACTCCCAGAATACTGAACTGGCAGTGGGTCACAGATGCCATGTGTGCTTGGTTGTAGTCCTTTGTATCATGTAAGGAAGACAGAGATGAGTTGATGTTCCCTAAAGCAGAAGAGCCTTTCTTCCCTCAACGATGCCATCTTCTATGCCCGGAAGGTCTTGACAAGTATCAGATAGAGGGAAAGTAATTCACTCAACAGGAGTTCTTCCCAGCTTATTTCTGTGTGACCCTTAGAGTATGGTTTCTCAGTTTTAACATGAAAGTAGAGAACTGAAATAATGCCATGACTTTAGGTATGAAGGGCCCTTGGGAAGTGGGTACATTCATTATTAATAGGCATCATCTATCCATGTGCAACAACAAAAATATATGACATCTCTCTGAGCTCCAGTGTCCATCTGGTCAAGTGAAGGAATTGAGTGACATGCTGATTGATAAAGTCTCTATATTCTGGAAATATTATTAAATTAAAGCAATAGATTAAGACATAATACCTATTTTTTGTGTTTTCACCTGAAGAGTATAAATGAAATGGCAGTCTCTATTTAATAAATCTACATGAGCTTAAGTAGTTCAAAATATATGTAAAATCCCTTGTAATTACAATCTGCTGGAAAAGGATGAGCTTATATAAATACATTCTATTTACTAAAATAAATGTCATTTTACAATTATAATTCTTCTAGTTACAACTTACTGCAAATGGAATTGATAAATGAATGAAGATAAACTAAGAGAAGTAAAAACATTTTGACCTTTAAAGCTTCACATTCCTTCCTCCTCTCTCTTACCCCACTGGCACTCATTCATTTTCCATGCTGAATGTTTTATGTGTAAATTCAGAAATATCTGGCTAAGCTGGAAAATCAACACTTTCAAAGTTTTACCTCAGCTGAAACCACAAGCCTCTGAATTCACTACATTTCTCAGCTTTGAGAACATGTTTGGGAAGGAGTCCTTGAAGTGTCTGGCTGCCCTATTGTTCCCACAAGTGTCAAAATACAATTGTAAATGTTAACATATGAAAACAAAATGAAAGTTAGTAGCCATCTTTAAGGTCTGTCCTAGAGTCTGGGAAAGTATGGAGCACACAGAACTTCTTAAATACTGCTTTGTTCAAAGCAGCATTTTCCAGAAACCACACGTAAGACTGTGCTGTGTGTACGATATAGTCCCTGCTTCTAACTTGGGCAGCACCAAAGCTGTGCCAACCTGACCTTTCAGCCACAGCCCTCATCTAAGAGCCCACCAGTCAGTCTCCCCTGTGAGGAGTCATTTGGCCTCATGGGGAGGTTCCCTAGAAGTATTTATGGGATGATGCTCTTTTTGTGTAGCTCCAGGTATATATGGCTCTAAGAAAATACTCTCCCAGGAATCTCAGACAGAACAGAAAGTTTTATCTACATTTTCCTTTTGTCCTTTCTCAATCTTGTTTTTACCAAAGAAAGCATGGTGAAGTGGAGAATTACCACATTTGAAGCTCTAACTATATCATTGGGATGGAATGTAGCTACTGTTTGATATGTGTGTGCAACAAAATAAAATTTAAGCCACTCTTTCCCAAGTTATCTTGATAATAGGATTTTAATGTCACATTTGGCCAGTAGACCTAGTATAAGAAAATCACAAGGACCTGTGGTGTCTTTAAATTCCTCTTTTCTGGCTCAAAAAGGCTGTGGAGGTGTTTGTATATGTTTTTTTTTCTCCCTTTTCCTTTTCCTGACATTTCCTACATCACTCTGAAAACTAATATTCTGTTCTTCTACATTGCCCTAACACACCCTGTACAGGTTACAAAAACATCCTTTCTCTCTTACATGCTATACTATTTATTTCATTGATAGTCCACCGCCTGGGACTGATCACACTCTTGAGGCTTCGGTCTTAAGTTACAACCTCTTTAATTCATGTTTCCAGATCTAGATTCTTAAAACACCATGTCTGAAGATGATGAGTGTCCACTATGTTATAATCAAAAATCGCTTCCCCTTTCAACTGCCAAACATTGCTCCCATACTCATGGTTTTTGAAATAACCATTTCCTTATTCTTAATGAGCCACTTACTTTCCAAATAGAAAGGAAGGTATCCTTTGGGGTCCTCGCTTGCAGGGACTATCAGCTCTACAAGCACTGTTTCCCTTCATACGTCTTGCCTATTCAGACTCCACAGACACTCACTAAAAGAGCTCCCCCTTATGGCCATGGTCATCAGCGCACATTGAAATTGTGAAAGTACAAGTTCTTCAGGATTTCTTGCTGCTGGGAGGGATGGGGAAAGTAGATAAAAATGACTCCCTAAAGAAACCACCAAGGAAGAAAAGGATGTCTATTCTTTAAGAGATGGAGATAATAAGAATCTCCTTTATAGCACATCTTTATCATAGTTGTGTCAAGGCAAGATTAATGATTTTACTAGTTACCTTGATGCTTTATCTTGGCAGATTATGTCAAGAAATGTGTAAATGTTACACAATTATTTAAAAATTAGGATGATACATGGAATTGAGAAGGTGTATTAGGATGATAACTACATAATAGGTTAACAAGTCTTTTCCATTGAACCGTGAAAAGAGTTTACTAACAATGATAATGTAATTTTAGATTTTACTGGTAGGAAAAAACTAATTTGGGGGAAATAGAATCCATATAAAATCAGTCCTCATGGAATTCTCAGTCTGGAATAACTGTGGAAGAGATAACTGTGGAAGAAGGAAAATATCAGTAGGTATGGTAGTGAAGGCTGTACAAAGAAGTATATATCTACCTAAAGCAGGGAAGGGTCTTAAAATGATTGAAAGACATCAGCCTCAGTGTTTGGGGAAGTTTTCTATGCTTCCACACATCCAGGGTTTCATTCCTGGAACTCCATGACTGGTTTTTACCACCACCACCAGAAGCAGCAGCACCACCACCACCACTTGCATCTGGAGCATAAACATTCAGACTTTGTGCAAAATCTGCTCTCATGTCTGCTCAGATCCCTTGAAATGATTTCTGCTTTACAAGTGTTCCACTGGGAAGGAGTCAGTCACCCTCAGCTATGAAACCAGTTCATAGGGAGTGTATGTGTGTTTGTGTGCTTGTGTGCATTACTGACGCAGAGATAAAAAAAAAAAAAAACTTACTTTGTGGAGTATGCATCTTTCATCCTGTAAAAAAAAATCATAACAGTCTTTTGTTCAGAAAAAGGCTTGGGGTGCAATGTTAAAACTTCCTGTTGGGGATCTTTCTGTTTGTAATGTATTTGACCAAGTGAGCTTTTTATCTCTGCCTCAGTAACCTTAGCCTTATCACTCAGTTGGGAACCAGCTGCCTTCCCTCAGGTGCCATTCTGACAAACTCGACAGACAGCCTTCTCCCTATCACACACTTATCTAGACTTCCTTGGAGTGAGGAAGCTCTCTCGGGCTATTTACTCTGAGAGGCAGAGGAAAAGTCTTTGCTTCAAAGATTGAACTGCTATTTCCTGAAGTCAGACCCACACAGGCTGGATGACAAGGTAAAGCCTGGGAATCAGAGATTCTTTCACTCGGCGTCAAACAGTGGTCAACAGGGGGACGTTCAAGAGGCGCAGCCCTGTCTGTTTCAATGTAATATCTACACATAAATGTCGCTGAAAGTGCATTTAGAAGTGAAGGACAGATCTAAGGTACCACCTCATGACTGGGCATGAATTTGACTGGTTTAGACCAGTTTGTCCTAGTGGAGCAGAACCACAGCAATAAACAGGCCATTCATAAAGCACAGAGTGTGTGTTCATTGTGGCAGCATATTTTGCTTAGAATCTTTTAAATTATGCCACGAAGAATTTGGGCATAAATCCACTTCAAACCCTTGCACTGTCTCAGGGGTGGTCAATATCAGGGCATGTGCCAAAAATGCTGTGTGGGTTAATTTTAAGAGTCTTTCTCCTCCCCATATTGATGGTTTTATTCACCACCACCACCTACAAAAACCTACCTAGAAAATTCCAATTTATACCAGTCCGATCCAGTTGATTTCACCAGAATCGACGTAATAATTGATACCATTTTTTTTCTAAATTCAATCTAGACTCATTAGTTAGTAATCAGTTTTGTATTCTCCCAATTCACATCCTAGCATGCCGCCAAAGGAAGCTTTTGAGTTCTTGATATTGTATTTTTTACGTCACAATCCCGACAATATGATGTGATTTTTGAAAGAGTGCAATTGTCTCAGAATGTGTAAGAGGTCAAAGAAAAGGAATATTAATTGACATCTAAATGTACTAAATTAATAATGGATAGTGCTAATATTAATTGTGCTTGCTGTGGGCCAGCACTGGAGGAAGAGCTCATATTTATCTCGCATGAATGATCATTAATTTCTTGATGAATCTCCTAAGACACCTATGAGGTGACAGTAATATTACCTTAATGCTATACAGAAAGAAAGTACAGCAGGTAACTCCTGCTGTTGTAGAATAAAATCATACCATCAACCTCACATTCTGGCATGAGAAATAATTTTCTTAATCTCTGTTTGTGTGACAATTTGCCATTCATAGGTTAAGTATGTTTTCTCTGCTAAATTTCTTTAGATGTAAGGGCATGGTGGAAGAAAGAAGACAAAAGCAAAAATTATATCACTGGTTTTCATTTAGAAACTTAATTTTAAATTCAGTTTGTTACTTTATATGCATACATTATTTCCCTGATATCTCTCCATCTTGTACAATTATAATTTTATAAACATCAAGTCCATAGATGCTCAGGTGCTTGGGGGCTTATCTTTAAGCAGAAGAGTGATTTCCATGGAAATTTAAAATACTCAGACATTTAGATTCTTCCTTCACAAATGTTAAAGACTGAGGAAATTAAATAATTCTTTGCTAAAAGAAATGTGGTGGGCATGGAATAAAGCAGATTAAACCAAACATACTGACTGTGTAGTTTTTATACTCAGCTCCATGTGGGTTGGCTGAAGTCAGATATCAGGAATAGCAGTGTCAGAAGGGAGCTGTTGATGTAAAAATACAAGAGGATATCTCCACGCCCAGTGAGACAAGACTTGCCTGTTCTCAGGGACTACACTGGCCTGATTCCTTCCTACCCTTACGAGGCTACTCTACAGATTTCCTCCTTATCTTTCAAAGTTCTAGAAACACACAATAATGATTGTAGTCTGTCAAAGACTGTTTTTCCAGCTTGAATCTAGTGACCAAAAACATCTGTCCTATGCTGTTTGATTTCCTGGTCTCCTCACCATCCTCAAAAGCATTTTAGTTGAAAAGACTATAAAGTACAGCCAAGCCTTCATTACAGTCCTGTTTAAAAAAGGACCTCCGCTCCATTCAGAGCTCTCAACAAAGGCAGGATCCTTACTTTAGTGTCTATCATGATTTCTCACTATTCATTTTTTCTTCAAAAATGGAAGGGTAAAGGATAGGGTATTATCTATTTATGACTGGTAATTAAGAGGTAATAGAATAATCTCCAGAGAGGAGGATGATAAATACAAATTGTAAAGCTAGAATTTATAAGTAAATGTGATTCTCTCTCTCTCTTTTCTTCACCCACACCCTCCTCCTCCTCCTCAGACACATTTCTTTGGAAGTCCTAGGATAGAAAAAAATTTTTTTTTCCTAAGAAATACAGTAAATCCTCATAGAGATGGTGACATTAGAACTAGGCTTTGAAGGATAGTAGGGAGCTTTGGGGGTGGAGGGGTGAGGGGTGTGGGAGAGAAAACAGTATATGAAAAGTTACCAAATGATGATATGCTTAATGAAGATTAAAGTGGCAAGAGGAGTGAATCCCTAGGGATGGAGAATTAAGTGGAAAGAGTTGTCTGAATCTAGATTTGAAAGATTCCTAAATGCCCTCATTAAGTATATGGACTTATCTTAAAGTATCTGAAAGCCAGTGAAGACTTTAACAAAGTGCTTTAGTTCATAGGTCGTACTGTCATGATAAAGGCCAAAATAATAGTCTTAAACTAAATGAAAGTACATTTCTCTCTCACAAAAACCTGAGAATAAGCAATCCACTGCAGATAATGCAGAATCTCATTGGTGGAGTCTCAACCTCTTCTCACTTATCATTCTGCCATCTTAAACAGGTAACCAAAAAGGGCTACTCAAACTCTCAGTGTCACATTTCCTCCCATTCAACAAAGAAGGAGAAAGGATCAGAAGAAAGAAGACACTGCTTTTTTTTTTCTTTTTAAGTCCACAAACCAGAATTTGCACCCATCAATTCTTCACATTGCTTTAGACAAAGTCTAGTCACATGGCCACATCAGTGCAAAGGAAGCACAGAAACATTTCCTTCAGATAAACAGCAATATTGTCTTCACAAAAGAATGGAATGGCTGTAACCATGTCTGGAAACTACTTTTGAATGTAAGGCGAGTGTCTGGTGAGGAGATCAATTAAGAGAATATTATTAATATTAAGCAACCAGAGTGGAGACTCATGAACTGAATGAAAGTCATAGCTTTGGAAATAGTGATGGTAAAAAGTGATGCCGTGGACCACTCATTGGTATATGAATGCAAATCCATTGTGGGGGGGGGGGGAATCCCAACACCAACAATTTTCAGACACTACAAGTGTATCCAAGAATTCAAATTAATCAGATCAATTCTGGCACTATCTACCTGATGATAACATGAAATTTCTCTGGTGGAAATTCAATCACCAAAGACTAGCTTCCTCTTCAGCAACTAGTTGTAATCCCAGGCTATTACCTGTGTTTCTGACCACTGACTATAAATCAGTGGTCCCCAGGACCTTTCCTCAACTTTGATTAATTTCCTAGAGCACCACAGAGAACTCGGAAATCTATATGTTCACTGGGTCATTGATTTCTTACAAATGATACTAAAGGCTACAAACCAACAGTCAGATGAAGAGAGAGTGCTGGGGAAAGATGTGCACCTTCTATGACCTTTTCATGTGTGTCATCCTCTCAAGCATCTCCACCTATTTACCACCGAGAAGCTCCCCCCTTTTGAATTTTTATGGGAGAGTTTCACTAGAGAGACATATATGATTGCCATTAGCAGTCTATTTAATCTCCAGCCCCCTCTCCACAACTTGGAAAGGTAGAACTGGAAGTTTGAACTCCATAATCACATAATGGGTTCTCAGAGCAACCAGCCTCCTCCATCCTTGGGTGTGTCATAGCAAAAAACACCTTTATCATTCTCAGCACTTTGAAAATTCCAAGGTTGTGGGAAGCTGTGAATCAGGAACTGTGAATGAAGATCAAATATGCATAGAAGTAAATTTGGTCATCTGAGGAATCAAATGTATATTTTTCTTATAAATCACAGTATCATGGCCATACATCAGAGATACTCCACAACTGGCATGTCAGTATCAAGGCAAGTGCTATGAAAAGCATGACTTCCACCTACCTTACTAGATTGCTCCACTGAGCAGCAACTGGGAACAGTCACTTCAGGAGATCTTCTTTTGTAATCAAGTATTAACTTATGCTCTTTTGGTCACTGTGAACTAGGTGACAGTGCCCCTATTCTTGGTATCACAGAGACCCCTGAGCCCAAAGGCAGTTTGACCAGATGAGGAAGTTAGTTGTAGTAGGATCTTCATGTACCATTGCCTCTGGGGCACTTCAATTCCAGCCTGAGTGTTACCAACATTTTTATTTTTCAGACTGACTGTTATAATACTCAGTGAATTATGAACTCATAAAGCCATTTGTTCATGTTCTTTAGTGTACAGAGGGAAAAGCTTAACCTTCGTCCAGCTGTCTGATGACTCCCAAGATCTAAATTAAGCACGTACATTCATGTTTCACTGCTAATATTCTCTGGCTCCAAGTCAAGAGTTGCTGGCCCCTCTATGTGTGCATGAGAATAAGGATTTATAACATAGCTAGATTAAAAGTGCAGTATACTTTCACATACCTCTCCAAACTGTATATTTTTATAATCGCTGTACTAACATTCACAATTAAGTGAATTATTCTATTGTAACAGATTGATCTCATTCAAACATCCAATATTACTAAGTATACTAAGAAGCTGCTTAGTATATTACTAAGTATACTAAGAGGACTTCTACATAGACAGAACTTTCTCTTTTATCTCTGTGTAGACAGTTTTTGTTGCCACTATTTCTATAGTTGTGTTAGTTTCATTCAAAGAGTTTTCATATCTCTGATCCTTTGTGAACTCTATCCCCTGTGACCCTTATACCCATTTTCACTTTTTTCATCTGGAAGCATCCTACTTACCCTTAAAGGCTTACCATAAAGGTCACCATCTGAGTTCAAGTTGCTTTAACAAATACACCATAGACTGAACGCCAAGCCTCACACAACAAACATTTACCACTCACAGTTCTGGAAGCTGGAAATCCAAGATACAGCAACCGGCAGATCCTGTGTCTGATACAGGCTCTCTTACAGGTTTCAGATGGCCATCTTCCTTTGTTTTCTCACTTGTCAGAGAACAGGGAGAAAGGAAGAAAACTCTCTCAGATATCTTCTTATGAAGACATCAATCCCATTCATGAGGTACCATTTGCCTGACCTCATTACCTCCCAAAGGTTCTACCTTCTAATACCATTACATTCAAGAATAAGATTTCAACATACAATTTTGAGGGGACATAAGCATTCAGTTCATAGCAGTCACTTAGTCAGGCAAACTGGAAGATGATTTGTCAAATATAACACAACCCCACTGTTCCTTAAATTCCTCATGATTACCCTTTATTTCACATCATTCAACCTAGCTACTATTTTTCAGACCCAGTTACCAATAACATATGTTATTTCTTTGATATTTTAAACTTTAAGCTTAGTCTCTCAATTACTAGGACCTTTCTCTTCCTTACCCTCATAGAATTGTTCTTTATTCACTATCAAACCTTCATTCCTTACATTGAGGGGGCTTATCCTCACTAATCTAGACAGTACCTCACTAACATACTTGACACCCCCCCAACAAAAACTTAGTGACCATATGGCTCAAAGTAGATAAAAACAATATCTATTACATGATTGAATACATTTCCCTTCTTTTTTCACATAAGTTCAGCACACAAAAATCTTGCTGATCTCTAACCTTTGACCAGTCCCCAAAGTTACCTACCAAGGTCTGTAACTGAACTGTTGCACTTGGTGAGGGGGCTCTGAAGGGGAAGTTATGGTGCAAGGGTGGGGTGGATTATGAAGAGGCAGTCACAATGCCGTGACATTTTCTTTATTTCCAGTTATTTACAGACACCTGGTATAATGTTGTTTAGTATTCTTAGACACATTTTCTTGGTCAGTTTCTTCTCCTCTCGTCACAGTGATGGTCTAAATCCAAACCATCACCACTTTTTCTATCTCCCATACCCATCAGAACAGAGGAAATTGAGGTTATTAGGGCTCCCTGGCACCATCACCCAGTTTCATTCGAGCCCCATCGTTACAGTCTCTCCCTCTTTTACTCTCAGGAGCAATGATGCTCAAACTCAGGCTCTCCTCTGTTTGAAACAGCACCTTTTCTGTTCTAAATATAAGGACATCAACCCACCCACATTCTTCCTTGTCCTTGTATCACTCCTTTCTCTATTTAATAGCATAAAATCAAAAGTAAGTCTGCATATTAATTCTTTGCTATCATAAAGAGCATTCTTATCATCATATCTGTACCTGGATTTCCCTATATGAAAAATGGGAGCAAATTCGTAATAATAGCACATTCTTGCTTGTATTTATTTAGGTCTTAAAAAAAAACAAAATAAATAAAAAACATGGAGTTTCTAATTTCCATCTTATCAGAAATGAAGGATGTGTAGTTTAAATTCCTTAAATCATTTGTACTAGTCTATTTTTCCATAAAAGAAAATCATTGTGTAAACACAAGAAAAAGATCTATTGACACACTACGTTTGACTCAGTAAATTTAATTCTAAAGGTCACATTTTTAAAATATTTACTACAAACTAAATGCAGACTTCTATGAACCAAAGCAAACTAATGGAGCCTCTGATGTGAGCAAAAATAATCTGTAAACTGAGATTTGACCAAAGGGTGTGTGTACTATATACCTATAAATACAGAGCAGGGAATATGAACTGCAAAAATCAAATAAAGTCACTGTAACTGAAAAGAAACTCACATGAAGACTTACACAAAGACATTTTGGTTGTCCTTAAACACTGAAGTAGCTTTGCCTAGAGGGTTAGCACAAATATTTTCCAACTAGCCACAAAAATGTGTGTGTGTACGTGTGTGTGTGAGTGTACACAAGAGAGCAAATCATCAGAAGAAAAAGACAAGAAATCATTTAATAAATCTGACAGATCTAGTTCCCTCTCAATGAAATAGCTAAAATAAAAATTAGAAAATCTTCAAAAAACACCTTTTTGCTCTTCCTGTTTCATAAACAGCACTGGAGCATGACAGAGGGAAGACTTCATGATGATCGCCGAGCCTATTAGCGCTGGAAAGGGAATTGGATCCAGGTCACCTAACTGCAAGCCCGGGACTTTATCCTTACACTAACACTTGTACATTATGAAAAATGCAATAAGAGAAAGCCCCAAAGCTCACTGAACTAAAGTCAACAGCTGTTCTCCAGTCATTAGTTTAATGAGAAAATGTTACATTTCATGAGAAGTCTATTTTCAAATTTCATTTCTGGCCTTCAGGTTTTGTCTTTTCTTACTCTGCAGGGTGAAATAGCTGCCTCAGAGCCTTCTAGAAAGAAGTCTTGTCCCTGGGCCCTCACATGACTCCACTTGTGCCTTATTTATGAACAACTTTCCTTGTGAATTCCCAAGCTTGCCACACCACCACAGAAGCAGTCAGCCTACAACTTTTGAGCCTAAATTTACAAGTCACTTCTGGAAATTCAATGTATCTATTGCATCTATAGCTTAAAATTAAGCATTCTAGGGGCTTCCCCTGAAATATACAGAAGATATAAATAGCAGATGTCTGACAGAAAAGCCCACTTGACAAAGGCTAGGTGTGGCCCAGATTAGATTCACTGAGATAGCTAGTCTCTAGTTTCCTATAGAGAGATTTTGTCCAAGGATTCTTTAAAAAAAAAAGAAAAAGAAAAAAGAGATCCGAGTGAACAACAGTAAAGTTTCATTTATGTATGTCACATAATGTGTCCAGACAACTCAATATTTATTTTTGTACCTTATTCACACTGCCAGTGGTTTTTATTTGTTGCTGAATTACACAATTATTTCAACAGGTTACCACAGTTTTCATCATATCCATAATGACTCAACAATTCCTTTTACAAAAAAAAAAAAAAAAATACACCAAAAATGTCCAGGCAAATGGCCTTCTGGTTCAGGTGGGCTCTGGACTGGTAGGGGCGCAAGGCACCAGTGCTGGCATGACTAGGTCCGCACCCGGCAGCTTCTCCTTTTTGGAGGACAGTTGCTGCCCTGCCTCCGTGTGTGCAGCTACCTCTCCATCTTTGCCAGGTTGGTGACCCTCTGGCTCAGGTGGGCTCTAGGCCGGCCAGGGCACAGTCTTGGTAGGAGTGAGGCAGGGAGAGTGGTGGGAAGGACTATAAAGATATCCCCTCTTTTTCATCCTCACCCTACTTCATCCACAGAAGGAATGAAAAGAGAACTAATAATCCATAGAATGGATAGAATTTGTGAGGGACCAGATAAAAATCCTGCTCACACATCTGAGCAGAATGCAAGAGAAGGAATAATGAGAAAGCCATTGTATAATGGACTGGAGAAATGCTCATGGACATCACCTGTCACAGAGTCATACCTACAGCCTCACAATGAGTGGACAAGCCAAAATCTAAGGGCTGATATGTCACCCAAGAGAACAAGGTGCCTCTCCCCATTCCACAGGAGAGGAAGGTCACAGAGATGGGGCCTCAGCCCCACAGCAAAGCTACAGTCTGAAGGAGAGGAAAGGATCTGCAAAGACCTTCAGCAGATGCTAGTTCACAATGAATACCTTCTATAATGAATGACACAGATTTGATTGGAGAAGACAGTCAACAATGAGAAGACACTAATAGGCTCCAAATGAGCATGAACTGCTACCCAATACAAAGTTATAACTGAACACCTACCAGCACGGCTTGCTATATTCCAGGATCACAAGGAAAGGACAATGCCACAGGAAATGAAGAAACCAAAGGACTCAACATAGATCAATAAACAACAAGGAGAGAGGGATCTGAGTGAACAGAGCCCTGCCAACAGGAGGGGAAGGCATTCCAATAACCACTCACTGATATCGTATAAAATCTTAAATAAATAAATAAATAAATAAAATACTTCAGACATTACCCCTGCCCTCTAGGAGGTATAGATTACCAAAGAACATTGCATACATATGTACATAAACATACATACAGTATATAAGTATTTGAAATATGATTATTTAAAAGAGAATGTAACATCTTTTCTTTGAAATATTTAGTTTATTTCTAAAATTGATTATCCATTGTATTTTACATGTTTTTATACAAAAATCACACATGATTAAACCAAAAAATTGTTTATAATTTTTCTTTAAATTATAAAATTCAGAGTGCTTCATTTTCAATTCACTTAACATCAGAAACTGCATCCAATATAACCTGAAAGTTTCACATTTTTCAATGCCCAATAAACTTTCTTTTCGGTAGCTATCTAGGTAGAAACTATTGTATTGTTTACTGTTGAACACTTACTCTGCAATATTTCTCAACTTGGAGACTGAATAGATAAACATGAAAAAGAGAGAATCTGACCCACTATTCAGTAACCTACATTTTGAATAGAAAACTACCTGCTCAGTCAGAAACAGCAAATTTTCAGTACTACCGTACTTACTGCTAATGTAATGCCTTATTTGTCCCCACAATGTTTACTAGTATATACAGATAACCTCAGTCTTCAGTACTTAATAGAGTGCATTTCCATCAGGGTAGACTAAATTAAATCAGTAGATATCAAAGATTTTAGTTCATTCTCTAAATAAAAGAGTATTATTACCTCCATTAAGATGTCAATATTCTATTACAACATATTTCATCTTGATTAAACATTTTCTTCCAATCATTTATGCAGCTCTCAATAATAGAAGCAGAGACTTAGGTCACACCTCACATTTGAGGTAGCACCACACCCACGCAGTATACCAATGAGGTTATTCATCATTATAGATCTGCAATTTATATCCTCTGGATTTATTTATTTGTTTATTTATTTATTTATTTATTGGATGCTTGCAAGACAATCTCAAATTATGTCTGAAATAGACTTATATTAATTTTCAGTGAGCATTTCCTTCTAGATCATGCATGTTCACACTTCTACATACAAATGTTAAAATGCTATAATCAAATGAATTTTATGAATTGGTTAGTATTTTAGTGAATAGTAGATCCTGGAGTGGTTTAGAGACCTAAAACCATTCTCTCGCTCATTATTTTATTTTTCAATGTTATTCTTTTACCTGAGCAGAGAAAAACAACATAACAAAATAATTAGCTGATTGAGGCTTCCCTCTGAGCAGGGCAAGGCTTAGTTTGAATTTCCAGTAAAAATGTTTTTCATTTTTCAAAAATATTCATGAAACATTAAGGAATGTTTTAGGCTTTGCTAATTGATTATTCAGAATCTACATTTGCCAACTGGTGTTTTTAATACCTTCAGGCTTAAGTGAAAATGAGACAAGAAATTTGGTTGTTTTTTTCCTGATGTTGTTATTATGTTTTTAATGTAAATTATTATTACCAGTGTTGAGCACAAAGCCTGGAACATTAATTTTTAGTGTTACAGAAATTATCTTTAATGTTAGTTACTTTATCAAATAAAGCCACATGGCTATTTACCTGAAAAGTTTCTTTTCCTATCACTAACAGCATCCATTTAGTTATGCAATACAAGGCACTGCCAGTGAGGAAATGTTCTATATTCAAAAGATTGTATGTCCTTCTAGTCCCTTTATCTTCCTTTGTGGAATCAATAAGAACTGACAGAGAGTGTTTTCCATGCAACCAGAAAATATCTAATGAGCAGTATAATTCCAGGCTAAACAATGAGTCATTACCCAGAAAGGAAAGGTGGAGTCAATTCTCATGTGATGAACAGCTAGATGCAGAGTTGGCTATTTCATTTACAGGTCCAGAGCCAAATAAAATGTAGAGCCCACTGCTCATAAATTATCAAGAATTTCAAGATATAACAGCAGAACATTACACTGACTGTGAGGTCCTTCTGGGAACAGTCTTGTGTTACTGCTCAGGTCACATACCTTTGAATCAATTGTGACTCCATGAGCAACTAGTTAGAAGCAAGACTCTTTGGAGGGCCTGTCACCCTTTAAAAGTGCTTCAAACCACAAAATACCGTGGAATTTTAGAAACTGAGAATAGAATGAGTTTAAAAGAAAAAAAATTATGACTCGTGATAACTATAAAAGTTAGAGATTCAAAACAAAACAGAAACCATCTTAAAACACCAGAAATACTGTACAAATACAAGTCTCCTCATGAGACATGCCAGGTGAATAGTTTGAGAGGGAAATCAAGTGATAAATCAGGAGGAGAAATCATTCTTAACCAGAAATGGAAGACTGTTTTGGATTAAGAAATGGTCTTGTCTTTGACTGTGTAGTCAAATTTAGCTAACTTACCAGGGATTTCACATGTAACATGATTTTCATACTTGGGTGGGGTTTTGTTTTCTGCATAGGACAACTTTTTAAAATCTTAAAATATTTTATTATGTTCTAGAGTCTCTAAGATGGAAATTTAGAAATATTAAACTATAGTGAAATAAATGCAAAACAAATTTCTATCATTAATTGCAGTATAATTTTTATTCATGTAAGCACTTTAATAAAAATATATATTCACAATATATTAGAGGTCTTTATTAAATGAATAGACCTTCTACAGAATTTTCACATCAAATTTACCCACCACAGATATTTAGATACCTGAGCTGTAAAATAAAAAATGTCATTTCCTTCATTTCTGTTATGTCATTTATTACATCAAATCTTAGGACGGTGTTGCATAGAATTTTGAAAAATTTTAAGTGATAATTTCACCCAACAAAACAGCTACAAAAAATTGGAAAATTTCTTTTACTTAAGTGAATCTTTTGCTCATACAGTCAGAAATATATTAACACCCTGTGTAAGCAATTTGAATTATCACAAGGTGGGGTGCAATTAATGTTTAGTAGTGGGCTGCAGGGTTATGGTGGAAACTGGGAATAAGGTACCATTTTTTAGCATTTGTAGAATCCTATGTTGTAAAAATTGCCACCAAAAGGGATACCAGGAATTTTCATTTTGTCTTTGCAGATTTCTGGACATTAAAACTATTTTTAAATGAAAGTTAACTTAAGCTATTTTAAAAATTGCACGGTGGCAAATTTCAAGGTACTACTTGACATCCCTGAATATAGAGAAGCACTGGGTGTAGTCAAGCACAGTTTATCTTGAGAGGAGAGGTGGGGGCCCCAATGATGCAGAAGAAACAGAGGATGTCAGAGGGCATCCAGGTGGGGCACAGTCAGACCTGGCTCAAGCCATGGTGGTAATGGGTGGAGCCTACAACAGAAAGAAGCAGTACAAAAGGGCACCCTTGTATGTCCTTGTTCAGCAAGATCCAGAGCCATGGCTCCTCTGACTCCTCTAGCTGTTCCTGGGTTTCAAGGATTGTCACACAAAACAGTGTGTACCCCAGTTATCTAGTTCCGTGCTTCTCAGCTTTCCCCAAAATAAAAACCAACTGATGCATTCTCTAATAGCAATGCAAAATCATTAGACCTTCAGATGACAACCGTTGACTCAGTTTCTGGGAAGAGACTTGCAAATACCAGATAATACTCATTCCTAAGAAAGGTTGGAAAAGTCTGACTGATCCAAGCTTCTGCCCACTAAGGAAGCTCCCTGACAACATCCTGAGCATGGAACCACCACTTGTTCTAACTTGACCTTGAACCTTTCCCTACTATTACCAACTCTACAGAATTGTAGATAGACCTGGTTTGACTCCTGTCTCCATAAGAAATTCATTTGAATGATCTGAGCTTACTGTTCTCATCTGCAAAATGGAAGTAATAATCAAAACTTCAAAGAGTTGTTTTGCTTAACAAACACAATGCCATGTTTAATACATTCCACACAGAACTGGCACAAAATAAGCATTTCTTATTTATCAACTAATACAATTTAGATAATAATTTTCAACCTTGACTGTGTGTATACATCGCCTGGGTGGTTTCAAAATCCCAAGGCCCAGGCTACACAGTAGTTCATGCAAATTAGAATCTCTGATGATGGAATCTGGGCATCAATATTTTAACTTCCCCAAGTTATCCTATGTGCAGCTAATGTTAAGAAGTACTAAACAATAGCTAAGAAATGTTGAGAGGTACCTGAGCCAACAATGGGATGGTTGTAATAATTACACTTTCTTTAAAAATTCACAACTGCAACAATAATTATTAGTATTATCAACATACTTTAAGCTCGAAGTATATACAAGTTAACAAAAGCCCACTTTTAAGAACATCTCTGAAATGTCAGGGAAAATACGTGGATATGTTCTTTGCTTAAGCGGTTTGAATATGTTTTCTCGATTATAGTTACAAATTCTTAGATGACTTCTTGTCACAACTATGTTGCCTATGATGAGTTGCCAGCTGGGCTTCATCTCTGGAGAAATCATTGAACACAGCTTTGCCAGGATACAGGTAGCAGTGGGAAGAAGGGAAACACTCTGAATAATTAGAAGGAAAGAGTGGGAGAAAGGGGCTCCCTTAGGATAGTGCTCCTGTCAGAGTCAATGAAAGTAGATACTTCAACAAAACATGTGCCAGAGGATCAGACTGGAAGTTTCTTCCTGTATGACAAGAAATGGTCCAAGAGGATCAATTGCCTTTGTTACTATTAGCACACAATTTTTGATGAAAGACATTGGAGGGTAAATGCTTTAGGTTTTTACCTCCATTAAGATATATGACCAGACTCTGTGGTATTGCACCCAACCCATGACTGTGTGTGTTCCTGGGCCCAATTGGTGTACACATGTGTGAGTGGGCTCACCTGGGCTAGGTGGAGACAATAAAAGTGTGGCATCACCTGGGGGAGAGGGAAGGAAGGAGAGAAGAGAATCTCAAGTGACTGTTTCTTTTTTTAATATTATTTAAAAGTCTAAAAAGGAGAACTCCAAGGGCTCCACCATTATTTGCATAAAAGAAATAATGAACTTACAAGGGTTAGGTTGGTTACCCAACAGGCATTATTATAATTTTGCCAATTACTAAATCTTAAGATACTCAAAACATGGTCTATGATTAATCAGTGTGACAATCATAATTATAGGAAGTTAAGATGTTTTGTTGCTATCACTTTTACTCAAAGCCTCCCCCCCACCTCGCCTCTGGCCTGTTAGCCCAGATGATTGCACTCAACTTTATGAACACTGAAGTAAAGGTTTGTTTCATTTTCCAAGTCCCCTTTTACCTTCAAACTTTGAATCAAAAGGTAACCTGCCATTAGAGTGATAGTAATGAGAGGCACCTAGAGTTCCCTAGAACCTATTTCATCTAAAGAAACACAGGTTTACACTCTTGCTGTCTTGCTAAATGTCAGTCCAAGTAGAGAAGAAACTAAAAGGATAAATTAACTTGGTGACTCCTTCAAAATGGTATTGATTCAAAGATACATTAGTTGACAACCCACCTCAGAGGACAAAAAAACTGCTGCCATTAATGAAGCAAATAAATTCTTTATAACTCTGTAACACTGGTGTTTCCTAAAGCCTCTAAGAATCTAGCTGCTGCCATATTTAACAACCCATTTGTACGAAGTGGCCGTTTTTATTTGTTTCATGAATTTTACTTGTTTTCAAATTTAACAAGTGGATTTTCTCCCACTCTGGAAGAAAACAATTATATTTTTTAGCACTAGAAAAAATACTGATGCAAAATAAAATAATGTTTGATTTATTTGTACTATGTTTTCAAGGGCAAATCAAAGTATAACAATAGGAATTCTGAAATGCAGAAATATGTTAAGTCACTTACAAAAGGCAGGAGACAGAGTGGTAGAAAGACAGTGGGAGCAAGTTTTAGTGCTCTGATAGGCCTGCATTTTATAGCTAGGGATCAATATAGATTACTTTAACTGATCAATCAAATGAAGTGCAGTTCAAATGCATTATTTAAAGACACAAATGCATGCTTTGATGACTTTATATGTTTAAAAATTGGTTCCACTCACATTAATTTAGAAACTCTACTGTCTTCCCAGGGGGAGAGAGATATAGTTATATGTAATTAGAATATATAAAATATATACAATTCCAATAATATTAATAATGCACATTACTCATGAAGAATTGCTCAATCACATAGTTCTCCTATATACAAACAATATATTTATATATCTCATATATAATCTATTCATATAAAACTATATATAATCACACAGAAATATGTATGTATCCCCAGCTACATATGACTACAGACATATGCAAATCATCTAAGCATCCATGTATGTGAAGAAAATTCATCAATTCATCTTGATGTTCCATTCCACAAGTTAACCTGCTTTCCTACTAAACAAAACCTCCACAAGTCTTATAGTCCCCCTTTTCCCATATTTATTTTATAATGTTATTTTATTTGTTGTTACTATCCTTGCTTCCAAAATAAAAATACCAAGCATACCTTCCATACATTTAGAGTGTAAATTGTATTTCTGTATTTAGTGATACAGTAAGGCTTTTGATGAATCAAACAATTAGCATAGACTATAACAAGATTGATATTAAAAACAAAATAGGAAGGGTATCTTACTAACATATCAGCAAAGCATTTCTCTGCTCCAAGTGTTTGTCTAATTCGTACTTAAAATAGTTATTAATCTATCCTTAAATAACAAACATAAAGAAAAAATGTCTCACAGAAATCTGAAAAAGTCAAAGTAAAGTTGCAATTAACTACAAAATAAAATTATACCATCTTATAATTATAAAAATATTTACTCACCAATATTAAGTATATTTTTTATGTGTGAAAAGTTTTTTGTGTAAGTAACTGTTACATCTCTAGGGAAAAAAACAAATATCCCTAAAAAGAAATGATTTGGAAGAAGAACTAAATAAGAAATATTTAGAAAACCAGGGGGCAGTCAACTTGGAGATAGCCAACTTGCACCCCAAAACCCAGTGGGGCTCAGGCTGAGGTGCAGGCTGAGTTTTACTCACCCAGGGAAATCCAACTTGGTGGAGATGAGCTCCCACCCTAGCAGCCTGGGGGGGGGGGGGCTCAGATGAGGGTTCCAGCCAGCACCCATCTACTCCCAGTTACCAAGGTGACGATCCTGGGAGATAGGGTGGGCTGCAACTTTGCAATTGAATGGACCTCTGCTGTTCAGGCTAGCCATGGACTGAGTTTTACAGGTCCAGGGAAAGTCAACTTGGAGGCAACCAACTCGCACCCCAAAACCCAAAAGCACCAGTGCCTCTGCATGGCACCAGCACAAACTTGAAAAAGGACATTCACTACCCAAGAGCATCAAGACACCCCAGTCAAAAAGGGTTACACGACAAGCCTAGACACTTGGAAGCACTAATAATTATTTAAGACCCATCAAGCTGAAAGAGGAGAAACAACAATAAAAAAGACAGACGATGCAATAGAAACCACATCTAGTCACCATATCCACTCTCTGAAAAGGAACTTGTCCCCCAAAATAGCCAACTGAAACAATATATAAACAGCACAGAAGCAAAAGCACAAAGGCAGAGTTAACCACAAGTAGATAGGCTTCAACATTCCATCTAATGCTAGAGCAGTAGTCACTCAATACATAGAGTGAGACCAAAAGGAAAACACAGAAAGGAAGAAGAATACAAATACTCAAGCAAGTCCAAAAAAAAATAACTCACCACCAAGGATAAACAATCTGCAGAAACCAACATGGATGACATGGAAGAAATGCTTAATATGTCAGACAAAGAATTCAGAATCAATGTGTTAAAAGCACTCAAAGAGGCCAAAGAAGAGGGGGGGAAAAGTGAAAGCAAGAGGGTAGGCATTGTCAAAGCAAAAAAAACTGGTAGAAAAATATAGAAAAGTGCAGCAAAATGAGCAGTATCATTGATGAACAGAAAAATTAAATTGAAACCCTAAATAAGAAGCTGCAGGAGATGGCGTGTATAAAAGGAGAAATAAAAGAGCTCAAAAATGCAGGGAAGAGCCAGGAAAGCAGATTAGAAAATAGAAGAAAGAATCAGAATACTGGAAGATACAGAAGTAGAGAGAATGAAGAAAGAGAAATGGAGAGAAAAACAAAGTAAGAAGACAGAAGAAAAAATCAGATATCTGTCAAATACCCTAAAGAAAACAAATATAAGAGTAATTGGAGTCCCAGAAGGTGAAGAGAAAGACATAGGATCTGAAAGGCTCTTCAATGAAATAATAGAGGAAAATTTTCCAAACCTGAAGAAATGAAAATAGACATACAGGAGGCAAAAATAACACCAAACTACTTTATGAAAGCAGAAACACAGCAAGACATATCATAGTTAGTACTTTCAAAAGCCAGAGATAAAGAAAAAATTATGAGAATAACAAGAGAGAGGAAACAGATAACCTACTAAGGAAAACCGATCAGACTGACCTCAGATTTCTCAGAAGAGACACTCCAAGTTAGGAGAGAAAGGAACCACATCTTCAAAACACTCCAAGACAAAAAGTGACAACCAAAAATATGCTACCCAGCAAAATTGTCCTTCGTTTATAAAGGAAAAATTAGAACCTTCTCAGACAAGCAAAGCCTCCAGAAATTTGCTACCATCAAACCCCTTCTCCAAGAGCTCCTGCAAGAAGCCCTAACCTTGAAACCTGCAGAAGAATAAAAAGAATGAATAATAAAAAGAAAAGAAAGAAGAAACTAAAACAGAACCCCAAATGACCACCAGAAACTCACAGTTAGAACTTCAAACATCAATAATTACTCTAAATGTCAATGGGCTAAATTCATCAATCAAAAGACATAGAGTTGCAGACTGGATTAAAAGACAGAACCCAACATTCTGCTGCCTCCATGAAACATATCTGATCCTAAAAGACAGGCATAGATTGAAGGTAAAAGGATGGAAAACAATTATACAAGCAAATGGCCCCCCAAAAAAGGCAGGGGTAGCCATTCTTATAGCAGACAAAGCAGATTTCAAAATAAAAAAGTAACAAAGGATAAAGAAGGTCACTACCTAATGGTTCAAGGGTCAACCCTTGAAAGATGTAAAAATTATCAACATATATTCACCAAATGAGGGTGCACCGAGATTCATACGACAGCTACTAAGAGAACTGAAAACAAATATAGATGAAAAACATATGTAGTAGGAGACTTCAACAAAGAACAGATCAAAAAAAAAAAAAAAAAAAAAGAAGACCTAGACAAAATGAGGTCGGGCATGGTGGCTCGTGCTTTTAAGCTTCAGCCTATGAAGCAGCCGGGGCTAGGGATCGCAGTTCAAGTCCCACCTGGGGCCCGTAGCGAGACCTAGTTCCAAAAAAATAGCTGGGCGTGGTGGTGCGTACCTGTAATCCCAGCTACCTGGGAAGCTGAGGCTGGGGATGGCTTGAGTCTGTGGTACCCCGGACAACGAGAGCCTGTGCTTCCACCGGCAAAAATAGCAAGACCCAGTTTCCAAAAAAAAAAAAAAAAAAAAAAAAAAA
>PVHY01007563.1:0-66704 GCA_004024945.1 Uropsilus gracilis
GGCCAAGGATGACCCACGCACCCCTCGAGCGTGTGTGCGCCCCGCCTCTGACATAACATTCTTAATACAAACATTAACTTTATTTTTAGTCTGGTGAGAGAGTAGTTATAGGCTAGGATCATTGTAAGTTTTGGATATAGAAAGGAGGTTATAAGAATTTGAAGGTGAGTAATATTGACTGTGTGAAGAATGGGTGGTAGGTAGGCCCACCCAGGGTAAATTAATTTTCTGGTTTCATACTCTACTAAGTCCTGCTCTGATGTCTGATTTTCTGGATTAGAAGTCACTTCTTAGTTCTTTGGGCTTTCCAAACATTTTATAAGAAACCTTGCCAAATCTCTTTTCCTCTCTTCAGATCGTATGTGAATCTACATTTCCCATAATCCTATTCTTACCTTTTTCTTTTTGTTCAGATTTATCAGACTTTTGGGATCATTTTTCACTATTAAGTGTATTCTGTGGTGAAGTATGCCTCTTATTCTAAGCCAACCACACTAACTGGCTCTTTTTCACCATTATCTAGATGATTTCAGCAATCAGAGGTTCCTTTTTCCTGCCCCTCCCCCCCTTTTTTTTTGGTTTTTATTTTCAAAACCTATCTAATCTTTTTTGAGCTATTCATAAAATTTTAATACCTGCCTACCAAATATTTATAGGTTTTGGGTTATTTTTAAAACTCATAGATTCATACTGTACATGTTTCTCGTATACAGATTATAGGTGTTGTCCCAGGAAACAAACTTAGAATTTCATCAGCACCATTTGTAATAAAAATATTAAACTTATGGTCTTAATACAATAATGCTTTTGCTAGGGAAAGAAAAGATTATTTCCATACATGAAGGTAGAACTGGTATTTTAAGAGTATATAACATACTTGAACCGGAAATCAAATATGTGAAAATCAGTGTTTTTGAGAATACAACATTTACCATTTGCTATGATAGAAGTTACACAAGAGGAGCAGTGGTAATAAGAGGGAAAAACCAGAGGTAGAGAATAAGATAATATATAACAGATCACTAGAGCTGGTATATACTTCTGGATATACTTCTGGATCACTGGTATATACTTCTGGATAACTAGTCACTTTGAAGGTGACTAGTTAAGATATAGTGTATGTTATTGCTTCCTGATAGGGGTTATCAAAGAGAAGTATAATTGTTTACATGGTTTTGAGGAAATGTGTGTATCCATATGTTTTATATTTATTTTCTCTTTACAAAAAAACAAAAGTAGGTGGAAGGGAGCCGGTATTTAGCTGTACTACTAGGAAAAAAACAAAATCATGGTGAAGTAAAACATATAATAATCTTGTAGACATTTACAAGATTTTAGATTGTTTGGATTTTAAGGCACAGTTATCTAAATATACTCACTTTATAAATACAAAATTCAGTATTTGAAAGATGATAGTGTTTTTGTGTTTTCATTTAAGTCAAATTTTCATTGACTTAGAAATAGTCTCTGGGTTTGATAAATCTTTCAAATGTGTTTTTTTAGGAAATTCTTTTCTTTGAAACCATAGAGAAAAATCAAGTTTTACATATTTTACAGGTTTCAGATTTAAATTCCCAAGTCAGTTTTGAGACTTCATTTTTCAGCAGTTCTCAGACTTTTAAATAGACTTTTAGAAGCAAACCAAGGGAGCATTTTCTAAGTATCTATCTGAATATAGCACTTACATAAATTTTTAGATCAAAAAGGCTTGAGGCTATAAAGAACAATGTATGTAAGATAGCTTCTTGCCCTGACTTGTTAATATAATGTGAAATTTTGCTGAGAACCAAGAGTTTAAAGTAATGTGAAATTTTGAGTGAAATACTGAGCATTTTGTTGTTTGCTGTTCATAAAGAGTGGGTACCCTTTCCTATATATTATAGTTTAGTGTAGCACTTTTTTCTTTATAAGTAGATTAACTTTTGTGGATTCATTGTTAGTACTAAGTAAAGTGATTGCTTTCCTAGTTTTAAAATGAAATTAAATAACTGAATACTGCAATGGTGTGTTTTTATTTTTTTTTAAATCTCAAGATGACTAAATGCAGTAAGATTTCTGTATTGATCTTTGGAAAGTTTGGTATCTCTTGATCTCTAGGGTGAAGTTGAAGATATAAATAGACCTACTTTTACTTTTGTTTTTTCAGCTCTGCTTACTTCCTCTCCCAAATTATATACTAGAACAGCATTCATGAATAGTACTTTCATATCATTCTTTGAATGAAGATAATAAGGATTGTTAATTGGTGATACTTGAGAAATTTACTATAAAATGAAAAGTTGAAATCTGAAATAAAATTACAAATTAGTAGTATTTGAATTTATTTAGAATCCCAGTTTTAAAAAATAAAGCAGTTTCCCTATTCTTTGGGTAAAAAGAGATCTCCTGTAGCTTTTTTTTTCTGTTTTTTTATACCACTTTTATCTAGTAAATATATATATATAGATATCCTGTTATTTCCATGGCATGTGGTTTCAGAGGGTTCTTACTCCTTGTACCTTTCCATCAGAGTGATGCCTACTAGAATGGTATTCAAAATAGTGATTTCTCATCTCCTTTTTTTCTCATCCATGACTATCTTAGCAATTACTAAATTATACAGTATACTCTACAACAAACTATTTGATCATTGTACTTCTGCTCTCATTTGAAGATAATGGAGTAGTTGAGACTACTATGGAGAATGAATCAGAGCATATGTACAAATTACTTTTTGGCATATGAAAAGGAGTGAGACTGGCATCAGGAAGTCAGTGAGATTGAGTGTACAGAGGTTCTATGACTGTGGGCCCACACATGATGACTTATTCTGGCCACTTGTCTCATGATGCCGCATTTATATGTAGTTTTATAAAACTGACTGGATGAAAAACCTTAAAGTTATATAATGTGTTTAGCTGGAGAACACTCCACAGTATTCTTCTCTAATTTTCAGAAGACCTTTCGATAAACCAATTTCTTTTTTGGCTTTGATAGTTTTATATTATAGTTTCGAAATCAATGTAGTGAGATATTCTGCTCTTTCTATTTTATAAACCAAATGATCTGATACTTCTCATTATTTTATCTTTAAAAATATCTTTGTGTTTGTTATAGAGTAACAATGGCTTCAGCTTTTCGCCTTTCTTTGAAACCAAAGGTCAGCGACAACATGACTCATTTAATGGTAGATTTTTCTCAGGAAAGACAGATTCTGCAAACTTTGAAGTTTCTTCCAGGTAAGTACGTACATACATAGCTTGTAAGGTGATAACACACGTACAACTTTTGTGTGCGTATATTTGTGTGTGTGTATACAAAACTTATTTTCCCTCAAGATTTTTCTGCAGTGAACATCATATTATAAAGAGAAGGAATAATTAAATTCAGGGAATGAATAATGAAATTTTCTAGTCTTTATTTTTAGGGAATGATTTTACTGATAGTGTTACAGGCTTCTGCTGTCTGTTGCATCAAGATAACACATTATAGTGCTTAAAACCTTAATTGGAAAGGAACTTTAGTAAATTATTGTGCAAGAAAGAGTAAAGTCAAAATAGTTTCTAATTAAACACCCCAAATTACTCTTCCTTGGTAGGTCAGTATCAACCAAACAGGACCTCTCAGATCCAAAAGCTTGCTATGAGGCTCAGGCACCTTCTAGTGGGGACCCACAGGAGAGGGGCAGAAGAGGCCAGGCAAAAACGGAAGAAAAAGAACAAAGTCAAGATAAAGGCTGTCTCACCCTCCCCACCTATCTCTGACTTGTCTCTCTCAAGTGTCTCCTACATCCCTCAAGGCCCTGTTGCAAGTCCAATGTGGAGAAACCAGTGCAGCTTCTTCACATGTCTCTCTGCTCCATGTGCCTCCTCCAGTCTTATTCTCCCTGTTCTCCACTTCTCCTCAGCCAGGTCTCCTCTCCTCTCAGTCTTTCCTAGCTTTACCTTACTGCTTCCTTCCTCAAGGTAGGGCAGGGAACCAGGAACCTTTTTCTTTCCCTGGTGATTACCCTGGTACAGTAGTAAAAATTCCCTTTTAAGAATCCCATTTATGACTAGTTTGACAAAGAGAAGCAGTGCACCGTCATGGTAACTATTGGGTTTTGGGGCCAGAGTTCTTACATTTGAACCCTGACTGTCATTTCGTTGCTTTATAACCTTCATGTTACTTAACTTGGCCTATGAAATTAAAGATTTTCTTCATCTTTAATATGTGATGTTATTCTTCTAGGGTTTTTAGAAGGGTTAAATGACTCAAAATCTTTATATTCATTCACCTGTGTTCAGACTTGTGAGATAGTACCGGCCACGTACTCAATAAATCTTAGGCTGCTATCATTACTGTTTTTGTTGGGCATGTTATTGACTCACATGGAATTTTATTTCCAGTAATAATGTTAAATTAGAATGTTAAATGTTAAATTAATATGTTAAATAATGTTTCCAGAATGAGGATATTTTAATAACCAGAACCTATTGAAATTAAGTTCCAAATTATTGTATATATGTATGAAAGGACCAGTTATGGACGTTTATATTAGCATTCTCATTGTAGTTGGTGTCAAGCTAATGGTGCTAAAAGTGATATGGACACAGTGATTTGGGGATCACAGTATCTCTTGAAAGTGAAGTGTTTTACTTCATAGGTGCTTCATGAGAATGGCTTTTTATTTGGTTAGACTAGCTGTTTTTGCATAAAGCAAATCTTTTCTGAATATGTAATTAAGGACTTGAAAAGACAAGGTTAGTAGTCATCAAGCTATAATGGAACTAGTAGGGAAAGCACAAAGGAAATATTAATTTGTATGATACAGATAAAACATTCTAGGGGAGTTTACAGAAGGAAAGCATGAGAGAATTAACTATCGTTATAGAGTAAGAAAGTGTAACTTACCAATGAGTACCTACCTATACCTTGACCTGTCAGAATTAGTAGCTATTATATTTTAAGAGTGAAACCACATTTTGAAGCAAACTTTTTTCCAAGTTTTATTTAGAACAGGAGGTAATTTAAAGAGGTTTGGTTAGAATCTAGTCTTTAGAATCTCATTGGCAAGATACTGTATTTTAGTTTTGAAAACTTGATGTTATTTATCAGAATTCCACATCACTATTTGAGATTTTTCTTTTAAGTAAAACGACCAAAAGTTTACTGTGGGAGATGGGGCACTAAATTTTAAGGTAGGAAATAAATCTCAAAATGTGAAGTTTTCTCAAGTAACGTTTGATTTCAAAGCAATTTAGTCTGTTTTTATCAGTGACTTAATTCATTTTCAAGCTGCTTGAAATAGTAGATTTAAAGTTTATGTTCAAAAGTAAGTTATTCTTGATGTTTTATTCTTGGTGTATTTGAAATATTGTCTGCCAAATAAGTTTATTAAAACCTATGAAGCAAATTTTTAAGTGGAGCTTTGAAAAATAGCTATTTTTCATTTCAAAGATAACCCTTTTTTTAAAAATAATATATATTTTTATTTGCATTTGTCTTTTGGGTGTTCCTCCCCCTTTTTTATTTAAACTAATTCTGTTGAACAATTCAAGAGCAACATGGAAAATACAGTTTGAATGACTTGTATAAATATTTGATTAGTACTGTAATAAATGACAAATTTTTGTTTTTTTCTTTTACTTCAGTCCCCAAAGCTCCAGAGATTGATCCAGTAGAGTGTTTGGTGGCTGACAATGCTGTAACAGTAGCTTGGAGAATGCCAGAAGAAGATAATAAGATTGACCATTTTATACTGGAATATAGGAAGACTAATTTTGATGGACTTCCACGTGTAAAGGATGAGCGATGCTGGGAGCTAGTTGATAATATTAAGGGCACTGAATATACGCTGCTAGGTAAAACAAATGCATTTCATTAATCTCATTCTTACAAAACATGTGGTTATGAAATATATGAAATGTAATAGAATATAGTTATTAAAAATGTATGAAATGCAGAAATATAGTTATGAAAAATATTTTAGTTATTTCCAAAGATAAAGTTACTAAGTTTCTTTAAGTTAATTTTTATATGCTCATTATAAAAGTGAACTTCACTTAAAATGTGAAAAAAAAAATACCCTAAGTAATTCTGCATATTTGCAACCTGATAAATGAAGAGGTGTTCTATAAACAAAATGTTTCCGTGTAATATTTGTATCTTGATTTTCTGTCAATAAAAAAACTATTAACTTATTAGCTGTTATATTACCTACATTGTAATGATACTATAAATATTTTTCTTTTACACTTCTATAATTAACTTCATGGTAATGTTTACAGTAGAGCTATATCTTGATATTAGAAATTTGTATTGGTCTTCTCAAAAAGAATCTTTTAAAAGACACTTCCATATAGTGGGACTTTGAATATTTGAAATGGCCAAATACTGTTCAGTGCTTTCATACACAAGCATTGAAATTTCTGTTACTGAGCTCTTAACATTTGTCAGGAACCAGGCTGAAGTGTTTTACACATTGTAGCTTATTTAACTGTTCAGTGCATCTCATTTAATCTTTGTAATTAGCTTTATAAAGCTAATTATTTCTGGCTTTATTATTTCTATTTTGAAGGTACAAAATTGGTTTTGTCAGGTTGTTGAGAGTTCCATGGTTTTTGGACTGAGTTTCTGGTCTAAATTTGACTGGCTTCACAATTTTGCTGTTGAACCCTATGTTTTATTTAATTTTTAAATTCATTTTTCACACGAAAGGAACATTTCATAAATATAAAGTTTTTTAGGGTATCTGCTTTCTAGAAGTTGTGTATATTTAAATTGTGACATCTTTTCTAGAATAAAATATTGCTTTAAATGAATATTGAGAATACCTTTCTATTACTGAATTTCTGTATTTGTGCTTTCCCCAAATAGAGAATTCTGCAGAAGGAAATATGTGTGTCTAAAGATTCATACACATATATTTGGAATATATACCTTTATTTTTATATCCGAAAACCATTTTTATTTTCGCAGGCTTAAAATTTGATTCAAAGTACATGAATTTCAGAGTGCGAGCTTGTAACAAGGCTGTGTCTGGAGAGTATTCTGACCCAGTGACTTTAGAGACAAAAGGTAAGGTCAATAGCTGTTTATATTGCATAGCACAAAATTTAACATTTGAAGTTATTCACATCTTCTTGACATTCAATTCATGTATTATTGCATTCTCTCCCTCCCTCTCTCTCTCTCCCTCTCTCTCTCTCCTTCTCCTCTCTCTCCTCTCTCTCCTCACCCCACCACTAACCCCAAAAGAAGGAGTGATAACATAGGGTCATTGGGACTGCAGTAGTGATTTTATTAGGTTTTTCCCAGGCAGTGTATTATGAGTCAGTATTGGGGAAGTGCCTTCTCATTTTAGTTTGGGGCCTCTCTGTTTTCTTAAATTTCATTGCAAAAATGGACATTCATATAGTGTACAAATCTTTACATAGTACTTTCATAGTTCTTCATTTGATCAGTAAAATCTTGAGAGAAGTAGAAGTTATTATTGATACCCATTTTGTGGATGAAGAAAGTCAAGTTCAGGTATTATATAGTTTGCTCATAGTCCCTGGAACCACCTTGAAAAAATGTGATTGGGAATTTCTTTCCAAGTTGTGTGCCAGCCTTTATAGTGTGCCTAGAATCTAAAGTCTTTTAGTCTCTGAGAGCAACCTGAATTGAGTTAAAACCCCCGTGAATAGCATTTTAGCAAAGATTTTCTAGGTATTTAGCATGAAAACTGGCTAATACTGCTCTTGAAGTTGGGCTGACTGTGCCTATTAACAGTCTGTTTCTTAACTAGCCAAATTCCTGGGCTTAGCATGTGTAGAGAAAGGCTTAGTTGATTGCAGTCCTTTTGAGCATTTGTCACTGTATAGAATGAAACTCATGGAATAGGTCTAAGTTGTGCTTAATCTTTAACTTTTAGTAGCCTACTTAGGAATTCTATTTTCATTTTTGGTGGGAAATTACACTTCTTTCTGAATAAATATCTTTTCAAGGAATTCTATTTTCATTTTTACTGAAAAGCTGTTTTACTTCTTTGTTTATATTCACATTTTGTGCTTTGTTCAATGCTGTTTAGACGTGAATTTTAAAAACTATTAACTTGCAGTGGGAGATACACTGGAAGTGGTTATGGTCAGTTGATTTGTATTTAGAATGCTGTTTTGTTAGTAAAGACAATGAACAATGGGGTCAGATGCATAGTTGAGATTAAAGTGCTCTTTACAGAAGGAACAGTAGAGGATAGAAGGATTCTTGATTCACTTGGTAAACACATTAGGTTCTCTGTATGATTATTTTGTTTTTTGATGATGCATAGTTCACAGATATTGAAACCCTGGCTAAATTAAGCAATATCTTTAGGTGAAAATGTTGTAAGGGACTATTCCTTCAGTGAGTAATTACCATAAATGTGAATCCCTGGAGGGAAATATAACTAACAGAAGCAGATTAACTGGTAAGTATAGTAGGTGAAATCTTGCCTTAAGACAAGATTCTAGGAGTTGCATTTTAGACTAGGAGGAACTATGCTGTAAACTGTGAATCAGTACATTTTAATGATTTACTCTAATTAGCAAAGAGAGAAGGTAATCTTTGTTACACTGATTTGCCACATTAGCAATTCTGATAAAGTCTTGTGAATAATAGTACAAATAGTTCCCCCAATACAAAATAATTTTAAAGTATAGTTTTTATTCTATGGGTTTTAAATTTGTTCTAAGTGCCCTCTCTCCTCTCCCACCTTTTTTTGCTAAGTAAATCATCTCTTCCCACTGGGTCCTTTCCTTGCTTCTGACAGCATGCATGACCTGTTTTCTCATGTTTGTCTTAATGTGGAACTACCAAAAGTATATAATATGAAATTAGTAGATACTAGAGCATCAGAAAGAAATTGTGTGTGCCAGGCTGTAATATTTTGATATCACATCAATTTTCCTCATTCATAATTGTCAGTTCCATCTCCTGTTTGGTAACAACAATGAACTAATAACCAACTAATAATCTAATAACAGGAAATTGAGGTGATTATGTATTGGTTATAGCTTCTAGCGAAAGTACCGGTGACCACAAAACCACAAAAGTACTGTTTTTTTGTTGGAATGTAGCAGAGATAGAAAGAATAATGGGTATAAAATAGGCATTAATAAATTAAGGCTTAATCACTAAGGACTTTAAATGGTATGAATAGAAATTTGAACTTGATTCTCAATATATAATATTCAGTTAAATGAATGGGAAAAAAAAAGGGAGAACTGTGCTTCAGACAATGAAGATGTACTATATTTCTTAAAAAGTGAAATATTGTTTTGGATAGCGCTTAATTTCGCTTTGGATAGCTCATCATCACATTTGAATCTGAGAGTTGAAGAGACCTGTGTAGAGTGGGATCCCACTGGAGGAAAAGGTCAAGAAAATAAAATTAAAGGAAAAGAGAACAAGGGCAGGTAAGCCAGTCCATTATATCTGTTATCTGGAGACATGCTTGTACATTGATTCTTGACAGTGACTTATATTGAAATTCTTATTTTGTACACCAATATGAATTGTGATATGTTAGTAATACCAAAGAACGTGTTGACAATCCTTACATTCATCATTCCTCTTCTTTCTTACATATTTTGTGTCAGTATTCCATTTCTTTGAAGCTATATGTACAGCAGCTTGAACTGCTTAAAGAGAAGTCCCTAGCACAACTCCTGAATTTCAGACTGGTAGGTCACCTGTATTATGTGAAAGTCTACATTGAATGATAATTCTTAGCGTGTACAGTCCATATCTTGACCTAATTGGCAGCCTTCTGAAGTGAAAGGCAAACTTGAGAACTTTCGTTGATTTCAGTCTGAAAACATGGATTCCTTTTTTAGTCGAGGAAAATATTGCTCAAACTCAAGGTAATATTACAGTATGTTACAATGGTGAAAAAAAATGGAATGGAATGGAAAAAAAATTTCCTCAGCAAACTTTTGATCTAAGTTTATAATAAGCTGTTAAATTGTAAAGCAGTCTCTTAACAGTTACCTATTTTTATCTGACAGTGTCCATGTTACTTCACTGAAGAAACACTCAAGGTGACAATCTATGTCTGTCTAGTTCTAGGACTTAGTATATCTAGCTTCGCTGAATAACTTTAATTTTTTTCTTTTAACTAATAAGCAAATACCATTGCAACAGCCTCTAGAAGCTAAAATATTGCTTTATGTAGACTGTCTGCACTGGTAGCTTATGTTTTGAATTTATGGCATGATAGAGTGCTGTTTATTATTTGGATTCTAGTGTATATGATAACAAAAAACAAACTCTGCTTTAGTCTTTCCTGAATTATTTTCTCTCTGATTTTTTCCTGCATTTACTTAAACTTGGCATCTTTCTTGTCATGCTGTTTTCAATAATATCTAACATTACAATATTGCTTTTATTTGTAATTGACAGGAGGTAGGTTTGAAACATGATGTATTTTCTATTAATCATGAAATTTTAAATATATCAAAGATAAGAAATAAAGGTCATTTGCTGAAGTGATTAGGGCAGTGCTAGAAAGATGAATCAGTTCAAATTGCACAAGTAATGTATGTGTTAATTTGAAGATAACACTTTTTACCAGAAATCAGAATGTGTTATTTTTTACAATTATCTTCCAGTCTCTCTGTTTATTTGCTTAATGGTAAAAGCAATTTTATAGTAGGTATGTTCACTAACTTCTAAGATGTAAAATTTAGCTGCTGCATTTAATAGAGTCTGGGAAGTTTCATTTGAGCCTTTGGTGATTTCTACATTGCTTGCATTTACCATTTCAGATAACAGTTAACCCTTGAACAACACAGGTTTGAACTATGCAGGTCCAGTCACTCAGGTTCCATATTCATGGATCCAGCGGTAGATGTTGATTGGTTTTACTCAGAAGTTTGAGCTGAGAGGGGTGCAAGGTGCAAGGTGGTCATTGTGTTATTATTATTACGCATTTTATATGTAAGCTACTTATGGAATGTTGTATGCATTTATTCTTTTCATAGATACTTATTCACTGTAAGATTCTGTTGGATATTGTAAGGTATATAGAGGTAAACTCTATTCCTGCCTTAAAGAAAGTTTCTCTTAGGCAAATTTTATGTAGGCATACATATAGAAAATTGTACATATTCATTCACACACACGTAAATAACAGTAATACAAAGTAGAAATCATGTAGAGTGGTGAATGTGAGTAAAGTCACATGGAGAAGGCAGGCCTTCCCCCCTGTCCTCCTGCTACCTCCACACACAGGTCTGCCAGATAAAACCTTATAATTGCCTGTTATTATAAGTGCCTATAATTTCATGAAAGATCACATACAGGATTTGGGCCTGGAGCTCAGCTTCTCAGAAGAGTTAATCTAGTAGGATCTGAGAGACCCTCATTACAGGAATGAGTTTTAGGCTAGTCCTGAAGAAATCTGTGGCATTTGGACTTGAAGTGAGAGAGGCAGTGGCAAAAGGAAAGGCAGTGACATAGGTCGTGTGAGTTTAAGGAGTTCTTCAGCTGGTATAGTTAGTTATTTTTAGTTAGATATATTTAGGTATATTTAGTTAGCTTATGCTCACTAGGCCTAAGAAAGTGAAAACCAGATTGGGAGCAAATCAAGAACCTGAAATGCCAAACTAACTTGTTGATAAACAAAAGTAAGTACCTGACTATTTTCAAAGTAAGAAAATTATCATTAAGTTTATCTGGTAAGCAATGAGTATGAGAGGATTAGGATAACAAAGAGATCAGTTAGGTGGTAAAACAACCAAAATAGAGGTAAGGAAGAGCCTTAATTCAGATAGGTGACTAAGGTGTCTTTAAAAATGGGAGAAAAGGAGATCTTGCTTGATTTAAAACAGTAGTAGCCATTGTACTTGGAAAAATGCACTTTGTGTTTGGAGTCTAGAATGCCACAAGGGAGTTGTTCTTACTTTCCTCTGAAATTTAAACTTCTGTTCTCAGTAGCTGTCTGTTTTTCTTTACATGCTTTCCATTTATTTCTTTAATACTGGTAAGTCATGAAATTTTTTCTAATGCAGTGGTTCAATAGAAATGTTATTTTGAAACCATCTTTGGTTTTTGATCTAGTTTGAATTTTTGAGAGTTAGTGAAAGGCATGATACTGTTCACTTTACTCTCATAATCTCGTAGAGGAGGTCAGGTTGGACCTTGTCCATTTTAGTAAGAGAAATGCTTTGTTACACTTGATATTGTCATATGCATGAATCCAGGAAATTTAAAAGACCCAGAATAAAAATGCTTATTAAAATGACTATTGTTTGGGTTATAAGAAGTCTATTTTTGCCTGTTTTTATTTAAATTTAAATAAACTAAATTAAGTAATACGACTATATATGTGAGTAATATAAACTATACTATCTTGAAGTTCCTTTTTCTTCAGTTCTTTTCCTTTTGTCTTATTTTGACTTTATTTCGTGTTTAAACCGTGTGTTCTTGCATAAATATGCCTTGCTCACTGTCTGCATGATATTAGTGTTTTTAGCCTGCTTTGTTGATGTGTTGATGACTTCTTACATTTAAGTGTTTATATATTTGACAACTGTTTTACATTAAGAGAAAGTTAAATGCTGTTATTTTTACAGCATATTTAGAAACTTTTCCAAATGTTCCTCCCATGATTTGTAATTTTAGTCTGTGAAACATTTGGTTTTTTTTGTGTTCCTTATATAGAAGTGGCACACCATCCCCGAAACGGACCTCTGTAGGCTCCAGGCCACCAGCAGTGAGAGGCAGCAGAGATCGTTTTACTGGAGAATCATACACAGTGCTGGGTAGGATAAACACCATAGTTCTTCTATAGTCACATTGATGGGTTTTCCACTCATTTCTGGAGTGGCTACCTATATATTGAATAAGTCTTTGCAAAAGCCTAATTACTTTGGTGGGATTTCAAATTGTCTTTCTATAGAAACGTTTGAAACTCAATACTGTGCTCAATGTATTTTAATAAGCTTTGAGGGGTTAGTAATGAAAAAAGTCTGGAAACTTTTATATTCAGAAATTTTAGCTATAAATATACAAAGTGAAATTATAGCAGATACTCTGTATTTAGTGTCTGCATGCTAATGTGATTATTCAAAATTTTTGTGCCATTTTCTGGGATAAGAGAGAGGTGAATTTCTGTGTGGTACATAAAGAAGAGGTTAAGAGTCAAATATGTCTTTCTGATCTTTTGTAGGAGACACTGCTATTGAAAGTGGACAACATTATTGGGAGGTCAAGGCCCAGAAGGATTGTAAATCCTACAGTGTGGGAGTAGCGTATAAGACTTTGGGGAAATTTGATCAGTTAGGAAAGACAAACACTAGCTGGTGTATCCATGTCAACAATTGGCTACAAAACACATTTGCAGCAAAGCATAACAATAAAGTCAAAGCCTTGGATGTTACTGTCCCTGAGAGGATAGGTGTATTTTGTGATTTTGATGGGGGTAAGTTTTCTTATTTTTTTCCATAAGTCGTTTCAGTATAGTCGTTTCAGTAGTTTTTCAATACCTTCACTGGTAACCTTACAAAGTGTCCTTTAGTATTGTAAGGTTGTTTTGATTTACTGTGAATTGATCATATAAACAATTTACAAACTACTTACCTATAAAATATTAACTGTATCTGAAAGATATTCTTCAGTTTAGTCTGCATACTAAATTTTCTTCTGCTCTCCTTCTTTACCTTATTTTAAAAGAGATGAAGTTTCAAATTTTTCAAGTTGTAACCCTTAGAAATGTCAAGTTTTCAAGTTGTACTAGCCCTTGGAAATCCTATTCATCTGCTGCACAAAATAAAATCCTCAGTTACATTATAACTGTAGGTGATTGCCACTCCTATTCTTGAAGAACCTTTAGTAAACAGCCTGTTTCTTTTTGGATAGCACTTAGTTAGAAAGTGTTTTTAAATTGGCTCACAGTCGCTTCTAGACATTGCTATTGAATTTTATTATATGAAAAAATGGCAGATTATATTCTCTATCCACATTTATTATTTGATAATCCTTGTAGTTTAAAAATTACTAACATTGCTTCACTTGACCTGTTTTTTCAGACTATATATTCTTTGTCCTTATGTGTTGTTCAGATTATTCCCAGGTCTTTATAATTTCTTCTGGTTGTGTACTCTGGCAATGTATTTTTTAAAGATTTGTTCTTAGAGTAGAACACACAGTTTTGACCAGCACAGGACAGGAATAATATGGCAGCACATTCTCTAGTAATGTGACTTATTGCCCTGTTTTCCTATATTGAATTTGTAGCCACCTAATTCATTAGATCTTTTTTCCTGGAGAGATCTGTCAAATTGTCTTTTCTTGTTTACATTGGGCTACTTGGTGGTGTTGCTTTTCAGTTGTAACTTAAATGAAGAATATTACATGTCTGCCTTAAATTTTGTCTTACTATGTTTAGCCAGACTGTCCCTCCTATTAAAAGTCATCTAGAATTAAGCTTCATACTTACTTATCTTTGTAAAACTTCTTTAAGTTTACAAATTAGTGATGGGAGGGGTAGCACACCCTATCAATTTGATAAGTATATTATCTGCTGTCAGCGAAATGTTTGTAAAAATTTTGATCACATGGTATAGAATTAGAGAAGAAAAGCAGTTTCCCAGATAATTCTCTCCAAGTTGCTACTCTTAGGTAATAGAGCCAGTTTTACCATTTAAGTAACATTGTGTTCACATAATTCCATGAACTATCAACTTCGTTACTCAAAAAATGAAGGTTAAGTTGAGTTTTTACTATTAGAGAAATGTCACTTTTATTACACTTTTTTTTAACTTGATACATTTAACTCAGATAAATAGTAGTCCTCAGAATAAATGGCAGTCCTTGACACTTTTTTTAAGCTACCAGTGTAACTTAGCATCTTCTCTTTTCTAAATTTTGTGGTTCCACAAGATAGTAGTGAGAGGTGTAATTGTTTGCTTGGAGCACATAGGGCATAAGAAGGAAAAGCTACATAAAGAATGAGATCAGATTGAGAGCGCTGAAAAAACAGGTTCATCTATTTTTAGGAGTTAAAGGAGGTGGACTCTGCACACCTTAGAAAACTATAGTCATATGATGCTAATCAAGTATACCCAGTAAATGGTTAAATGTGAATTAGGTTGTAAGCATAGATGGTAAAAGACTTTAGAAGATACTCATTGAGGAACTCAAGCAGGCCTGTACTGCCTGGCAAGTGTTGCTTGAGTAGTTAGTAGTAACACGGTGCTGAACAGTGGGGAGAGCAAGAAGTGTTAGGAGTCGCATGTGGGAAAGAAGAAGAAATGAGATGGAAGAGACTGATAGCAATCTGTGATGCTAGCCCACAGAATGGAGATCCTGGGAAGTATGTCCAGGTCCCTGTTCTGTGGGCTAGCCTCACAGATCACTATCAGTCTCTTCCGTCTCATTTCTTCTTCTTGCCCACACATGACTCCTAACAAAGAAGAATGAGTATGATGGTGTGAACATAAGAATTCACAGGACTTGGAAACTAAATAATGGATTGGAGGGAGAGAATGAAGGATTGAAGATGAGGTTCCAGCTGGTGCCAGCAAGAGGATAATATTGTCATATGAATAGGACAGGGAACCTAAAGAGTCATAGGAAAGAGAGATGCCAACAGGATGAGCATGTGGCATGTTTGGCAGATATTTAGGAATTACTGCTAAAATTCAAGAAGAGAATTAGAACTGAAGCTAAATATTTAAGATAGCATCCCCACATAGCTCTTGAAGATTACACTGAATAATGAACCTGTACTGCTCTGCTCTTTGTGACCATATTTAAGTTGTTTAACATTTTGAAGTAATGCATATTACCTCAAAGCATCCAGTGACTTAATAGCAGGTATATATGTTAGTTTATTTATTTGGTGAGAACATATGAAGGAAACAATGTAATGAGAAAAGAGAACTTGGACAAGCATCTACATTGGGAGTAGGAGAAGAAGAAAAGCTGTCATCCTCAGGGTTAGGATATAAAGCAAGAGAATAGTCATGAAGTAGAATTATAAAAGGTGATAACAGTTGTAACTGGTTCAGGCTGTTCGGTAGTCATAGACAGTGGTTTAGCTTGCATGATTATGTTGAAAGGGATGCAGGGTCAAGAATTTAAAAAATTAAAGCTGAAGCAGTGATAACTGTACTACAATTTCAGAGAGTGAAGTAGAGTGTGGCTTGCAGTAGTTAGATAAAGTTTAATAGAGTAAGCCTTAATGTTGATGGGATCTGTGTAGAAAGACTGGTTCTACTGATGGGGGACATCATATACCTGTAAATGACAGTGTTGTTAACTAGAGTTACCTCAAAAAAACACAAGACTGGTTACTGTAAAAAACAAGGAAGCTCTTTTTACTAGGCTAAGGAAATAATTTGTTAAATAGTAAACTAGTTTATAGTTGAAAAAGTACAGTAGTGCCAGGTTATAGGAGCGTTATTGGAGATCTGGAAAGCAGGAAAAGAAAATTAGATTTGGGCATTTTCTTAAATTAAGCATGCTTACTATTGATTTTCAAGTAAGAATTACTAAGTTCAACTTTTACACTGCTGGTGGGAATGCACAATGGGAAACCTGTGTGAAAGACCCTCAAACTACTAAAAATGGAACTAAAACTGTGATTCAGTGATCCCACTTCTGGGATTCTACCCAAAGGATACAAAAACATAATTCAAAAGGACACCTGTACTTGGGTGTTTATTACACTGTTTATAATAGCCAAGATATGGAAACAACCCAAATGCCCCCAAATGGACAGATCAAAAAGTTGTTGTATGTGTACACAACAGAATATTGTTCAGTAAACAAAAAAGAGACTCATAAGTCATTTGCCACAACATGGATGGAGCTAGAAGGAATCATGCTCACCAGAAAGAAAAAGATAAATACTGGATGGTCTCACTTATATGTGGGATATAATCAATTTAAAACAATTACTAAGTCCAGGCATTGTAGTTTGTAACAAAATTAATGCCAATGTGTACATTCAGGTGTTACATGCATGATTATTTGTGACTTAATATTATTCTTTTTTGTATAATAAATTAAGCCTTTCAACCCCCCCCCCTTCCTTTTAGGTCAACTTTCTTTTTATGATGCAAACTCCAAACAATTGTTGTATTCTTTCAAGACAAAATTTACTCAGCCAGTCCTACCTGGTTTCATGGTTAGTAATTTGTGTTTTATTTGGTTTAGCAAATTTAAGGAGAATAAACTATGCTATATATTTGGGGGGAAATATCTTATTTTTATTATTTTTATAATTTCTCTTCATATTCCTCTCTCTTCTCAGTCCATAGCTCCCAAACCTCTCATTGTCTATATATTTTTGGTATTACGATTGAAGTATATTAATACATAAAAGAACACAAATAATTAGGATGCAGTTTGATAGATTTTTCATAATATATAGGTCAAGAAATGGAACATTATCAGAACTTTGTAAAGTCTCTTGTACCCATTTCTAGACTGTTAGCTCTCCTCCAAAGTGGTTACTGAATTGAGTTTAAAACTATAAATACATCTTGCTTCCTTTCAACTTTATATAAATGGAATCATATGGTGTCATTTTTGCTTAATATTTTTATGAGATTTATCCATGCTGTTCTTTGTGCTGATGGTCTACTCATTTTCATGTAATTTCCATTATATGGCTATTTCATTATTTATACTCTGATTTGATTGGATATGTGGGTAGTTTTTACATGGGACCATTTACAAATAGAATTGCAATATTCTTGTTTATATTTTTGGTAAATGTATGTAAATATTTCCATTAGTTATATATCCAGGACTTGGAGTTCCTAGATTAGATGGTATGCATTTGAATAATCAAATGTAGTAGATGCTTCCAAATAGTTTCCCAGGTTTATTTTTTATACTAATTTATCACCAGTAGTATATAAGAATTTGGATTCTTCCACATCTTTATCATAAATTAGGATTATCTTTTTAAAATTTTAGTCCTCCTGGTATGATGTATTACATTGTGGCTTTTATTTGCATTTTCTTGGTGATTCATGCTGTTATAAACAATTTTTATGTTTATTGACTATTTGAGTATACACTTGTAAAATGATTTTCAAGTCCTTTGCCTGTATTTTTATTAAGTTCTGTTTTTATTGATTGACATGTGGTAAACAGTCTGAGCCCTTTACCGTGTGTGTGTGTGTGTGTGTGTGTGTGTGTGTGTGTGTGTGTATTGCAAGTATCTTCTCCATTTCCTCTAAGTGATATTTTTTCAATAAAAGTTAATTTTAATAATTGCCCCATTATCAAGTTTTTCATTTATGTGTAGCACTTTTTGTCTTCTGTTTAAGAAATCTTTATTCACTCCAAGGCCATGAAAATACTGCTTCCCCCCCCCAATGTCTTTCATTGTACATAGATACAGACTATATAATCCCAGTGTGATACAGAACTATACAATTGGTATGAATTTGGAGTGAAAATTCTTTAATTATATATGGATAGCCTCTTATTCCTAGATCTTTCAACTTCCTTTCTCAGTTCAGATATGGCAGTTACAAGTTTGTAACTTTAAGATCATATGTGGCGTTCTGCTTTTCAAATGAAAATTTTACAGTTGCTTAAATGCTAATTTGACTTAGAATCTGATAAAAGCTTTATTTTTGTCTTTTAGGTTTGGTGTGGTGGACTTTCTTTGAGTACTGGGATGCAGGTTCCAAGTGCTGTGAGAACACTTCAAAAAAGTGAAAATGGAATGACTGGTTCAGCCAGCAGTCTAAACAATGTTACTCAGTAATGTCTACTCAGAATATGTTTACTCCTCCCTCTTTTCATTGAATGGCCTTTTCTGTGCAGTTACTAATCACAGAAATTTATGATGACAGAAATCAGGTTCGCTACACCTGCTTTAACGCCTGGAATCTGTTAGCATTAAGCATCTAGTATGAAGTATTCACAGGAACCTACTACACAATATCATAGAAGCAAGCAGAGTTGAAGAAACTGATTTTTTTTCAAGAGTAAATGGGGGAAAAGGGCAGTGTTTAAATAGTTATATAAAAACTCATTATTGTGTTTCTTAGTTTACTTTTACTTTTCTTGTATGTTTAGTTACATATGGTAGCCCTAGTGCCTGGGCTGAAAAAACATTTAAATTTTGCAATCTTTCTTCACCACTACCTACTTAGTTCTTGCACTGAAGCTTTAAAAATATACAGTTCTCAAAAAAATTGAAATAATTGGTTGGAAATGGTAGAAAGGTTTTCTTACAGTGGTTTATAAATGAGTTCTTGGCTAGCTTGTATATCATTTTCTCTTTTCCAAATATTGTGATATTTTTCTTGTTTAAACTCAAAATGAGGTCAACAGGAATTTGTAGACTAATAGCTTAAAATCACCAAATTTTAGAGTTTACCTATTGCACTACTATTGGCAAAGGGGATAGTTGTTTTGTTTTTGTAGACTTCTTTTTATTCCATCATTTTGCATGATGGGTAAGATTATCAAAAGCTTTATATTTTCTGATTTTGTTGTCTACTTTAATACCACCTTTAATAGTTATCTGGTAAAATCTACACTTGAATTTGGTAATAAATGATACAAATTATTAATTTTTAACATTTTTAGTAGGGATGGTTATTAAAGTTATAAAAAAGGTTAAAAAGCCCACAATACTCAACTTTTACCTGAAGAGGATAGGTGATAAAAAGGATAGATGATACATAACTTTTATGTAAAAAGGTGGTGCCTGAAACTAACCTTTACTGAACTAATTTATATCTGCCTTTTAACTCTATATGGAATGGCTTGATTTTTTTTTCTTTAAATCTAAGTATCTGAGTTATTTGGTACATAAAATTTTCAAACATAACTATTCAGAGGTTATCTTTTTTTCTCAGTCCTTTCATTTTCTTCCTTAAGGGGGTTAATTTGTCCAAAAATTGATACAGAAATCTTTCCTAAGCTTAGAGAAAATGTGTTGAACAAAAGTAAATCTCGTGGTAATTTTTTTTTCCCGCCCCAACCTGGTAATTATTTTTTAAAAGTTGATTATAATTTCTAACAAAATTCCTTTGAGCCAAACTAAAAGTTGTTCATACAGTATTTAAGAAGGCCTTGAGCATTTTATAGCGGTCTGTTTGTGTTTTCCTTAATTTTGGAAGCTTACTTTATTCTCATTTTAATTATATGATGTTATAACAAGCTTCTCCTAAGAAGTGACTGTTGCTGCTTACATGCTTACATTTGAGGTAGTTTTTACAGAAAGACCTGTGGAATGGTAGTAGTTAATTCTCTTAAAGTTTACTGCTTACTGATGGATATTTTGGTTATTGGTTAAACAAATCTAAATGAGTAATTTTATTTGAACTGGGTTATTTTTCTGGACGACATTCATATCTACACAATTGTTTGGTGATGTGTGGTAATTTAAAGGCTATACAGCAGTTTAGAGAATGAACTATGTTAATAGATTTTTTTTTTATTATCCAGCAAATATAATTTTGGTTTTTCTTCTCCCTAGAGATTTAGAAATGTTCTATTCTCTACAGCAGGGTTATTCCAAGACCTAAGGAAATAAAGTTATAATTCCCTTTTATAGAGCCTAACCCAAAAACATTAATTTAGTGGTCTACTGCTTTATTTGAACAGTTACACAGTAACTTTTAGCAAACATGACACAGAAAAGCTAGGAGTTCTTATATAAAATTTTTTACTATTCTGTCCGATAAAATTTTGATGTCTTACTAATTCAGTGCCTTGTTCTCCTCTAAGCATACATTTGCTCCATACCCCATGCAATATCAACTGATTCTTAATCCAGAGACCATTAAGTGGTACAGGTGAGGGACGTCTATTCCAATGACATGGGGGACAGGAACTATTAATCAGGGGCTGGAGGAGTATATTCGATTATTTCCTGTGCTCATGCCATCATTTAAAACCCTTCATGTAGCTGGGCACGGTGGCGTGTACCTGTAAACTTCAGCCTATGAAGCGGCTGGGGCTAGGGATCGCAGTTCGAGTCCTGCTCAGGGCAACATAGTGAGATCTAGTCCCAAAAAATAGCTGGGTGTGGTGGTGCACGCCTGTAATCCCCGCTACCTGGGAAGCTAAGGCTGGCGATTGCTTGAGTCTGTGGTACTCCGGGCAACGTGACCCTGTGGTTCCATGGGCAAAAATAGCGAGACCTAGTCTCAAAAAAAACAAAAACAAAAAAACCCTTCATGTAAAATTTTCTTGTATTCATTTGGAAAATTCATTTAAAATAATAACATCATTACCCAAAACAAGAATCTGAGTCTTCTTACTGTGCCTCTTATAGGTCTGCAGAATAAAGAACAGAATGTGTGGGTTAAGTTTATGTAAAGTTAAACTGCAGAAAGTTTGCCACCCTCATTTTCCAACTAGAAAATAATCAGTGAGAGTGCCTACTTTTAAATAGACTCAAGTAACTTGACCATAATGTATAACATTCTCATTGACATTTGAATTTTTAAAAATGTTGAACTATTTTGCTCAATTCAATATATCAAACAAAGCTGATATACCCTCTCAAACATTCTTTACTGGTTTACTCTTTGTCTTGGCAGGTCAAACATGATTGCTTTCAGTAAAAGGATGCATGAAAGGTTGACTGTAATGAATGCATCACAGGTGTAAAAGTGTTTTATAGAAATACTAGTGTTTCATAGAAATATGTACCTAATATTGCATTTCTCTTTTTATCAGTTGAATTCCAAACCAGTTTTACTAGCTGCATAAAGAAATGAAGGAATTGCCTTAAAGCACTTTAGAAATTTATTTTACTATTCATTTTGACTTTTTGGGCTGGCCATGTCACATGTCTTTAAATTTTGGTAAATATGTATATACCATGCATTTAATAAATACACATTGAGATTTACTATACAGTGACTCATTGGATATTCCAGGTGTAGTTATAAATAAGTCAAGAATATTAGCAGCTTCATTGTTCTTGGGTTTAAATTTGTTATGGCATCTGTACAAACCTAAATTCCTGCTGTAGAGCCAGACTTGGCCTGCTTGGTGCAACAACATAGTGACTTAGTCTTACTCATTTATGAAATTAAAATATGAACAGTATTGTGTAATTTGAATTTTTTGTGACTGATCCTAGTGGTATAAATTAATAAATAATTTGTAATACAATCTTTGAATTAAGCTGAGAAATTTATTTCACATACCTACAATGATTTTTCTCTATATACTTTCCCCACAAGATTATATTTATAATTGTTTCTTTTGGAAATATTTGAAATTGGAGGGGATGATATATATGGGAATGATCATTTCACAGTATTAATTTTAGAAGCAGAGGGTGTATAGACTTCTTACTCTAACTAGAGATTATGTATTCAAACCATGATCCTTTTTTTAAAAAGTTCAAGATCAGCCGTTAGGAAATGCATATGAGCGATATGAAAGTGATATGAATCCTGATATGAATCCTTCTTTATATTTAATTTGAATTTATATTCAAATTCCCAACATTAATGAAGTTTGATTTACTATATTTAGTTTTGCTGGTTTTGAATGATGCAACAAAATTCGCATCTTGAAACATTTTGGTAATAGGTCAGAAAATTATTTAAAAAGTAGTTTGTAGAAACAAATTAACTGCATAATATGGTTCACTTTTTGGGGGGTTCAATTTTACATAATCATGTGCAGTAGTTCTGGAAAGGTTTCTTTCTTGGTTTTATTTTTACTCTGGATTATGTTCTTTTAGAGGAATGTATGGCCAGCATAAATTTACTCAATGTCCAAGTTACCATAAAGTAGTTATTTTAACCAAAATGTGCATTTCATAATACTGATACTGGAGCATTATAGAACATGAATGTTTCTTTAACCATCATAAAAGATTACCTCACATTCAGTGTAGTTTTTGTTTTATGTGTATCATATTCACATTGTGCAAATACTTCTAGTACTGATGTGTCAGTGGGATATTGGATTAACTTAAATACTTTGAGCTTTCTGAGTAATTTGAACTAAGTGGATTGCCTTTGGTATATGTTGTTTTCATTGAAAAGATAAGTGTTGGATATACCATGTAAAAGTTAGTATTGGCTTATAAACATGCCAAAGTGTACCATGGGATTTTTCTTCAGATTACTCGATTATTAAAACAGTATTTGTTACCAGGGTCATTATAACATATTGCTGATTCATAATCATTTCAGCTATGTTAAACTGCTATTTTCTTAATGGTACCCATTTGATATAAATTGGTCCTTGGGAATGGACATGTAGAGGATTTCTCAGTAGGTAGGGCAGAAGGCAGGTGAATGTGTTTGCATTGGCTTGGAGCACCTTAAGTTTGGACCAATTTTAAAGTAAAGTGAGAAACTGGCAAAAGGCATTTTTATTAGAGCTTTTTGGAGTATCTAAGGGCCACAAGAATGCATAATTAAAAAAGAAAAAAAACTCCAATATCGTACCAAAGCATGGAGTCCAATTTATCTGTTAAGGGAGACTCTTTAAAATCAAATTTATTACTATTCATACTATAAATTACATAATAAAGTTATGAAGTATATGTTAAAAATCACTAGTCTTTAAATTTTTAATGTTATAAAATATATTTTGCCTTCATTTCTCTTATTTAAAATTAATAACAGCTCTACCTTACACTAGATTTACAACCTCTACACATATCATTTATCATCTTTGGGTCTCCATTGCCTTCATGAATTGGAAATTCTTCAGCCTACCTCACAGGGCTGTTGTGAGGACTAAAATGACGTTTATGAAATTGCTTCAACAACAGTAAAAGGCTATGTAAATGTATTTTCAGAGAAGACTGAATTTCAATGTTTAGATAACTTCTGAATGCCATTTCCTTTGCTACAGCACGTGCTTCAAGTAGTATCACTAGGCTTTAAATGTTACTTTTTTTTAAAAAACCAAACAACCTGGATTAAAATGCCTTTTAACATTATTTGGTTTGTGCATGACCCATGGCTTTTCTGTATTTTCTCATCATCTGTTATATCAAGACTTTCTACAACTGTAAAATTTCTCCCACCGCATTATTGTTAGTGTAAAATAATAACAATTAAATGAATTAAATTATGTTTCTTTCCAAGCATTTGCACTTAGAATTTATGACTGTTCGGTGCCACATGAAAGACTGATTTTGGCATAAATTCTTTCTAAACAAATGGTTCAACAATTTTCAGTCAATGGATAAATAACAAAGTTTATGTGCCCACTAACTATTTGTTTCATTGCCATTAAAAAAGCATTTTAGAATCTTGTTATTTAACCTGGATGTCATTTAGTCTTCTATTTGTTTTGCTTTAAATTAGATTTATTAAATGGTTTATTGGTTGTCTTGATCTACAGATCTGTCAACATGTATAACTATCTACAAGTACATCTATCATCTGAATTGGTTTTGCTATGCAGTTCTGATTTAAAAAGAATTCTTAATTTCTCAGGTTTAAATTTTATGTATTGGTTGGAGAACATTAATGAAATACTTAAAATGTACTCAGCAATTCAAACTAGTGTTTTGATAAGCATATTACTTCATTTTCCTTGGAAACAAGCCAGCCTTTAAATGGTTTTTTAACTTTAAAATAGAGTATTCAAAGTGGAGTGACTCGATGTTGAAATGATTGTATGTCTGTGTAGAATGACCAACTTCTTAAAGAAGCATCTGGAATATCTCATCAAAAAATTAAACTTTTTCTGCTTTTGCTTTAGTGCTTGCATTTATCAACTCTCTTAAATATATACAACATGCTGTTGGGGATTAGAAGTTAAAAATTCACAGTCTCTGCCCAAAACAGTTTTACAGTAGTGCCGTTATGTACAGTTTTATGCAGTGATAGAAAGTTATATATATATGCACTGTCCAGCATCAGCATATTAGGCATAGACTACTTGAGCTCTTGAGCACTGTGTATATGACTAATTCAACTAAACTAAGATTTTAAAATAAATGTGAAGCGCTATATTTTGTTAATGAGTGCTGTTTTGTACCATGTAGTCATAGTTAGAAATAAAACCTGCTATATAAAATTATCGTATAAGTTAGGAGCTTAGTTTGTCTTTGAATCTTCTACCATTTTGGTAGATGGGAACTAACAGAAAACAGGAACATTTGTATTCTAACTCAAAACCAGCTTAGGAGAAAAAAGAGAGCCAATGACAGTATGAGACAGGAGCTCCTGTAACTAAGATAATTTTCACCACGAGAAGAATGGATAATAATCCATTAATCTTTAATCATAAAGGAAGGAGTGTGACAAAGATAATGGAAAAAAAAAAACCTGTTTCCTCATAAGGAAGATGAAGTGTCAGTGGTGCAACATTTCTGAAGAACAATTTAACAATGCCAGGCTGTTAAACATACACTTTTTGAAAAAGCTAATTAATTTTTCTAGGTATTTCTTTGATATACTCACCAAGTACTAATTGCAGCACTGAAACGGCAAAATACAAGCAATCTTAACTGAAAATGGGTTAGCAGAATTTCAAAGACTGCCCTCTTCTGACTTGTTCTATTGTGATGTAGTTGTGTATTCTATGTCTGTGTCACCCTCTCTCCCCTTCCTGATAAATGTTACAGCTGTGTGGACCATTGTGGGAGTTGTCTTACTTACTCTATTAGACCTCTTTCCTTGGTATACTGGTGCTTCTGTGCTTGACTCGGAAGAGCTCAGGAAATTATGTGTACTCTACTTTTCTGTTCAGCTGTTTCCATGACTAAGTCCATTAAACATTTATGCTGCCTGGTACTAGTGTGTTTCCACCTCCTTTGCACAAGGCCACAAGGATGATTAAATTGTGCTTCCAGCTACACACAGCTGTTACAGAATATGCTATTAATGGAAGGTGCTTGTGATCGTGTGAAACAGAAAAAGTCTAGCAGTATATAAAGTACACCACTGGTTTGTACACTTGTACAATGGCCGCTGCCCTGATTCTCACACTCTTACTGTGTCTCAACATGAAATGAAAAGTTGAAGGAGCCAAAAAATTATTCTTGCTTGGAGTCCTAGTGTTTTACCCACTCAGAACCCAGGTTCAGACAGCAGGACCCTGTCCAACTAGTCAGAAATGTGCTTCAGGAACATACAGGCATCTTCCCTGTGTCTATCCTGAAGACAGATTGCACTGTGACGTATATTTCCTTATACCCAAAGGGTATAAGGTTTGTGAGGAGTTTGGATGATTGTGTTACTGGTCCCATGCACATGTATCCTTGTGGTAAACTGAATGAGACCTGGGCTAGGGGATGTACAGACTAACCTAATTCTTAGCTGTTACTTTCCAACATATCTGAGAATTCTAAATTGAACCTAGATTCAATTTTTTTAGGCAAGAAGCCTACACAGGTGAAGCTGTGTACTTTCTATTACCACATAGCAGGAAGTACACAATGCAATCATCTGTAGGTTCTGGTGGTGTCACCCTAATCCATTTATTAAGTATGCCACAAACATTTCACTTTAATTTCAATATTTATTGATAAGATAGTCCTTTGTATTGTTTCTCTAGGAGTAACAATGGTGATTATCCTATCATTCGTTCATTCAGCTGGAATTCTCATTAGCACTTCAGTTACAATGAATTCCAATTCATATAAGAAAAAACAAACGTTTAATATTTTTCCCTTTACTAAGTTTCAGGGGTAATGAGTTGGGTACCCTCAACTTTAACCATAATTAGTGATTTTTAAAGGAATCATTATGTTAAGAATTTCAGTATATTTGACTAGCAGCTATTTTGATGACCAAGTTTTCCCATCTTAGATCCTTTTATTTAGCATCTGTGTCCCGTGATCCCATTTTCCTTGAAAACTTCCTCTGGGCATTAACTACTTTTAAATTAGCCTACCAAATATGTGTAATACATCGTATACACACATAAAAACTGTTTTATATACTAGTTCGTTAGTTTTAGATAACACCTACAGAATCGTTTATATGAAAAACACACAGGAGGTTGGTCACAGTACTGGGAAGAGGCTTTGTGGGAGAATGGGTAGATACGGGGTCCACACAATTTTCTGGGGAAAAAGTCAACCTCTGGGAAATGAAAGAAATCCTTTTTTTTTTTTTTTTAAATCTTTCCAGTAATTTAAAAAGCAACAAATATGTGAAGGAGTACTTTGAGTTTTCCCTGAAAAGCTTATGGGCTGATAACGTAATTTTTGGAAAGCTTACACTGCAGTAGTGCGTTACAGCTTTAAAAGTTCCTGTCAAAAGTAATTCATATCTGATCCTTAACAACAATCCTTTGGGTTACACAGAAGAACGTGGTTCAGAACTGCACTTCCAGACCTAAACCGAGTGAGGCGGTCGGCGAGGGCTTGGAAGTCACGTGGCCGCCTCCAAGCAGCCGCTATTTCCGACTTAGCCTTCATCTCACGCTTCGCAAACCAGAATTCAGGGAGTTTCTGAATCCCCCTCCGCATAGCGCACACACCAACGTTATTCGTTAATTATTTGATATTCGCATCTAAATGCCATTTTGTCGGGCACACCCACTTTGGGCAACAGTTCCGCTGGTGCCTCTCCGATCCACCCTCCGCTTCCAAAAGCTTCAGGTCGCCTCAGTGCGACGCTGTGGTTGTTACCTAGATCCTGGATGGATGTGCCAGACCCCAACGCTGGAAAATCGCCTGGGCACAGCAAACCCGGCGCCATGAGCCACTGACCTGCCGACTAGCTAAGCAGGTCAATACTACTTGAGCGCCCGGACGCCAGCCAGACCCCGCGGCGGCGCGACGCTTGACGGCCGCGTTTGCGGCGTTTGCTGTGAAAGCCGTAAAGCGGGGTGGCCGCCGCCGCTGAGCGAGGTAAGGCGTGGGAGATTCACTCGGGTACCGTAGGTGGGTGGCGCTCGCCGACAGGTCTGGCCCATGCTCCGGGTCAGAGCCCCTTCGGGTCTCCACCGACTTTCTGGGTACCTGCTCTCCCCCGGCGGCCGAGGCGGGGCCCGGGCTGAGCGCGTTCGGGCCAGGGTGCTCCTTGGGAAGACAGGGTGGACATCTGTTCGTCTTATCTGCCCCACGCTGCGGGGAGGGTCAGCAAGTAAAATTCTCCTCCGGGGACGGGTTTCGTTATGGAGGACAATGGAGACCCTAGTAAAAGCAAAGTTGGGTAATGCCATTTGAGTGGGGTTGTCTCATGATTTGGGAGGAGATCTGTGGGGGAGGGGAGAGCATTGCAGGTGTGGGGTCAGCATGAGTCAACGTACGGAAGCATGAAGGGAACGGCCAGGTTAGGGCTTCACTACTTGCCTGTTAGGCTCATGGCCGAGGGATGAATGCGGGAAGGAAAGGACAGGAGTGTGGCTGGAGCTTATCACGCTGGGTCCTGGCTGGGAAAGGCTTTAATGCTCTGTGAAGAAGAGTAGAGTTCTTCCTTGGGCTGTGGGGAGCTTCACTGTCTTTATGGAGAGTGTCCTTTAGTTAACCATCCCTTTCTCTTTTAGTACTTTCCCCCGGGGGTGTTTAGCTTTTAGCTCACTTGTCATTTTTCACCTGCAGGGCTCTCATCCATCCCTAATTTTAAGCACCTTTGTACTCTTCTGACAACACAGAGCTCTTCTGGGGCAACATATGTAGAAAGTTGTCTTTTGAATCTATACCTGTGCTTGAATTCTACTGTGGAAGAATATGGATTGTGGGGAATATGGAAACATATTGTAATCTGTCTCAAGGAACTGTAAGTTAAGGCTGACTGTTAAAATAGTACAAATATAGTGCTGAGGAGATATAAGGGAGAGCATAGTAACTGATAAAAGAGATTACCAATAGACCTTTTGGTTGAATCTTAATTGTTGCTAACATTTGTTGTATACTAACTGCATCCTAGGTACTATATAGTGCTTTGCAGGCATTACTTGGTTTAATTCTTGGAACGGTCCTGTGACTCAAGTACAATTTACAGATCCATTTTAAAGATGGATGCATAGTGACCTGTGCCAAGTCATATATTCAAGTGCCAGTGCAGGATTTGACAGAACAGTTTCTCTTTAGAGCCTATACGTTCTAACTATTGCACTGGAGGAAAGAAAAGGCAATGGAGATAGAAAAGTATAATTGAAGGACTGAAGTAAGCTTCATCATGTCAGTGGGTTCATATTTGGGAATAGTACTAAATGAATCTTAGAAAGTCGTAAAGCAGATTATAGATGCCTGAGATGGGTATTTGATGAAAGTCTGATAGTAGGGTTTTTATGTAGGCATTCCATCTAGACAGAGGTTAGAAAAGCCTTTAAATTAAGATACCTATTCTGGAAATAAAAAGTAAGTGATAGGCTTCAGAGACACTAAGAATTTCAGTTTATTGGCTTATTAGATGTGGAGTTAAATTCACAAAACTTATGTTTTGCACATAAATAATTGAAAAAATGGGTAATACGGCCAGGCATGGTGGCTCTTGCCTGTAAGCTTCAGCCTATGAAGCGGCCAGGGCTAGGGATCGCAGTTCGAGTCCCACCTGGGGCCCATAGTGAGACCTAGTTCCAAAAAATAGCTGGGCGTGGTGGCACACGCCTGTAATCCCAGCTACCTGGGAAGCCGAGGCTGGGGATTGCTTGAGTCCGTGGTACCCCAGGCAATGAGAGCCTGGGGTTCCACGGGCAAAAATAGCAGGACCTTGTCTCAAAAAAAAAAAAACAAAGAAAAGAAAAAATGGGGAATAGTTGGCCATGTCATAAAAGGAATCTGTTTTGCAGGTGGACAGTGATATATTTTAGGTGCCAGTGGGATGTTCAAGAGTACATAACCAACAGTTACCTGGACTACTTATAAGCAGTAGTTCGTAGATTATGGAAATATACCTAATAAAATTATTAAGAGCAAGAGAATGTAAAGTGAACAACTATCCATTGGTGAACATATGTCTGGATTTTATATGAAGCACAGAATTGTAAGGCAGTGCTACCATGATTTATGAGCAACTTCATATATCTGTCAATTTATAGGTATGATCACTGGTAGGTAAAGGTGTTAACTGGGACATCAGTTAAAATTAGAACATTAGGTATAAGTAGAACCTAAATTATAATGACACTGAAAACAAGGAAGAGAAGGTTTATGCCAGAGACATTTTAGAGGCGAACTTAATAAGTATTGGTCTGTCTAAATAATTTATTACATTGTTAATTTTAAAGTATTAGTTAACTACGTTCCTAATGAAGAAGTGGTGCTAACAAAAAGGGAATGTTTTGATAATAGTCCTCCTTTGAAATTGAATTGTCTTGAAATTTAGAGAAAATAAATGAAGTAAAGCTAATTGGCAACCGTTTTGATAATGAAAATGTAGTTAAGTCATTGATAGGGAATTTTCATTTTAGTCATAAAACAATTTATTGTAGATTAGACATATATCCAAAGAGAGAACAGGATATTAATTTGGATTTTATGTTTCTTATTGCTTGTTACGGTTTCTTAACCACCTGTTAATTCAGGTATAGAAGAGAATGAGCTATGTCACAATCTGAATGTTGTCTCACCAGAAATCAGTATACAAAACATTGTTGCACTGTTTAATACTAATACAAAAAACTGCACTAAAATGTTGAAGTGAAAGGTAGTTGCCCTGCTACTCTTATACAATATTTGATTATTTTCACAGGTTACAGCTGACAAAAGTGAATCATAATCAATGTTGTTTTATGCTACTGGTCTTCAGTTTTAAGAGCTAGAAAATGAAAAGTTTCTTCCGTTGTTTTTGCTTTATAATATGTAGATCAAACAGATTATCATATCACTCTTTATATCATTTCTCTTTGTAGATTGTTGACCTTAAATAACTTATGTGTTTGCTTTATGTAGACTTTAGCTGTAGAAACTCATTTGAATTTTTTAAAAGCCCAAACCAAGACTTCTGACAGTAGATATCTACATGCTCTTCTTTCTGGAATTACCATGAGTCAACAAGGAAAATGAGAGAGAGAGTTGTAATTACGAATTTGATGAGGCCTGAAGTCCTCTACCCTGAATTGAAATTTGAGAAAAAGTCATATAGGCAGGAAGAGCTTGAAAGACTATATTGGCAGAAAGGTGTTTCAGGTAGAACTGGCAGGGCAGAGATTTTTCTGTTTACAGTGAGATGCAGATGCATGGGAAAACAATAGAAGCTTCCTTGTTTTGTTTGGCAATACAAACTGGCAAGGAAGGATGAGCAAATGCTTCCTTTGAAGGAAGCATGCTCTTAGTGAGACAAAGCAGAGGAGATTTTGAGTAGCCCTTTGCTGCCCGTTTTTCCTGGTCTCATACATGGTCTGTGTCTCACACATAAGCACAGTATACTCTCATGAAGAGCTTTCTTATTTACCAGAGACTAGTCCAGAACACATCTTTGAGTTTTCCTTCCACAATTCTCTTGCAATAACTGACCTGGTGGAGCTGACACATTTAAAGACAGTAAGAAAAAAGAAATGAGCACAGTACCTGTGCAACAATGCTCCAAGGAATAAGGAGAAAACAGGGAAAGCAAGTGATAAAGATACTTGAGAAAACCATTTTAGCATAGCAAATTTAATAAAACACTTTAAAATAAGAGACAAAATTTATTGGCTCAAATGTCAGGAAGAAATAGTGAGAATATGGGCCAATAATATGGGCATGTGCCTGTAAGGGGCAGCCTAGGAAGCCATGGCGGGAACCAGGGGTCGCAGTTTGAGTCCTGCCTGGGGCAATGTAGTGAGACCTAGCTCCAAAAAATTAGCTGGGCATAGTGGCATGTGCCTGTAATCCCAGCTACCTGGGAAGCTGGGGCTGGGGATTGCTTGAGTCTGTGGTATCCCGGGCAACGTGAGCCTGTGATTCCATGGGCGAAAATAACGAGAACTAGTCTCAAAAAAAAAAAAAATAGAATAATATAGTAAGTCATAATCTAGCAGAGGTAAAAAAGGGAAATTAAATACAGATAAAAGGCCATGTTATAAACAAAGGAGAGTTTACACTGAAAACTGTAATGTACACGATGACAGGCTTTTGAAGCTTGAACAAGGTGAAATAGGATTGAAAGGAGATGAAACAAATGCTTAATGATAATTCTAGAAATAAAGAATTCAACATTAGAAGAAAAGTATTCAAACATAACTTTAAAAAAAAAAAACTTCCTACCAAAAAAAAATGAATCTTGATCCTACAAATTGTGTATGTATATACAGTCATTAGCACCATTGCCTGACTTGTTACAGATACACTTCCATAAAAGGGGGCAGCACCATGTTGCCCATCCCACTTACTCTGGATGGAGCTGCGTAGCTAGGTGAGCTATATAACATGGAAGGCAGGTGGGCTCTAGGGGAAGAGAAAGAGCTTTTGTTCCTCTGGCCCAACTTGCACCCTGGTACTGCTGGGACTGAGACATGGGAGGAGACACGGAGGAAAAACTCTTGGGAAAGACCTGTGGGCTAGAGACATATGCAGACATTTCTCTGGCAGCCGTTATCTTGATGTATGATCCCTTCCCCCTAGGTTTTCTGGGACTTGCTTCAGCATCCCTATCCTGTGGTCCCTACCTTATATTTGTGGCAAGCTTTCAGGCCTCAGCAACCCTGCTCCAAGGTAACCCTATCTGGTTGGTCATTTACCCAAGAGGGGATAGGTAATATCAAGTGTTTTATGGGCAAATTTAGTAATACCCCCTCTTCTCTGTATTAAATTTCTTTCATGCTAAGTCTGTTTTACCTTTGTGCACACAGATAGCCAGACCCCTTTTAGAGCATGCGAGTTTGGGGGTCCCATGTGCAAGTTTGGGTGTCTCTGGGTACCCCTTGCTTTGTGTGCTAAAAACACAGTTAATAAAAAAGTATCAAAGGCAAAGAATATTTCTTATCTCAAAAAAAGATCACCTTGTAGAAGAGTGGTCTGGTGGTGGTGGGGTGGATCAGATATTGTCAAGGAAATATTTACAGGACGGTGGTACAAAGTTGGTTTCAGACGGTGCTTCATGCTGATGGCTGATAGCTGGTTGCAGGGCTCCTCAGAGTAGGCCATGTCAAAAAAGGGAAGATTTCATTTTTTTTTAATTGCTCAGATTTCTCCTACCTCCCTCATCCCTCCCTTACCCACCCTCCCTCTGTCTCGTCTCTGTGGTCAGCACACAAGCGTATTCTGGGAACTTCTCATAAATACAAATCCAGATTTACTGAATGCAACTCTCAGGGGTAAGCGTCCCAATCTGCTTATTAGTTCTTACTAACACCCTATTATGTTTTCAGTTATTTACAATTGTTAAGATTTTAATAAGATTATTAATAAAAACTTTTATCTGTTCATCATTGAGCTTATGTCTGATGATTTCTTTAGAATAGGAAATTACTAAATCAAAAAATGTTCTTTTTATAGAACTTTGGATAACTTTTTTGTTCTATTATTGGTTGATAGCTTGGGCAAAGTTAACAGGTTTTTGTCTCTTTAGAATTATCTTTTTGTTCACAGAAAACGAGATTATCTTCTTATCCAAAAAGATGAAACTGACTGAGTTACTTTCAAAAGACTACCAATTGCACACTGCAGACTAATGAGCAGAATCAATAAGAACGTGATTTTGGCCCTTTTAATTTTGACAAGTTCCGCATTTCTGCTGTTTCAGTTGTATTACTACAAGCATTATTTATCAGCAAAGGTAATCTTTTTTCTCCTTTCTCTTTGCTAGGCTTCCTTTTACCTGTATACTTTTCTAACATACATCCCTGTTGAAGTACATAAAGTTATGTTTTTCAAGTCCTTGTAGAAATATTACTAAGATTCTCATTTTTGTGGGATAGGCAATTGAAAATTGCAGTTAAATGTTATTGTAATAATGCACTGAAATCATGTTATAGTATAATCAAAGTTACAGTGATATTAAAATTTTCTGAAATAGTTACATAAAAATTGTCATTTTTCAAGACAACCTTTTTTCAAAGAACTCAGTGATAAATAATTTTGATAGAATAGAAAAATCAGTTAAATACAATATTTCATTTAGCAACTATTGGGGTATATATATGTTATATATATAATATATAATGATATATTTTATCTATATTATATAAATCTATAAGCATAAAGAAGTAGCGAAAATGGTCTGGAAAATACTCCCAGAGATCATACAGAAATGACTTCAGTAGTCCAGATAAGAAATGAAAAATTAAAAAGTATTATTGAATTGTAAAATGTTGCCAAACATTCCCACTGGGGTTAATTTATAATAACAACTGCCATAATTGAGCACTTTGCTGAATTCTTTCCAAGCATAATTTAGTCCTAGAAACATCCCTGGGCAAAAAAACCTTTTTGTTTTTATGGTTTTTTTTTACCCTCAGTTGACAGAATTATGCTATAGAAATAGGTCCTCCTACCATTGAACTTGCTGGTGAAACTTATGTTCCCTGGTGGAATGTGCATTTGCATACTCATATAGTAGTCATGCAGAAAGTTCAAATGGGCTGTTAGGATTTGACTTGCCCTTTGTTGACCTCGAACTTGGGCCTGCAAGAACCGTGGCCTTAGTTCGGGTCCGGTCTGCTGGTCAACCTTGGATGTAAAAAAATTTGGCAGCAGCGCCTCCGGGACCGGCCCCCTGGGGGCCGCGGTGGGACCCATGGTGCACTCCCGCCCCACTTCACATGACCGCACTGGAGCTGGTCTGGGGCAGTAGAGCCATCGCCGGAGGGTCAAGCTGTCCCGGCCACGGGGTATCTGATCCCTTTTTCCCGACGATGCCGGTGCTCTAGGCCCCTGTTCTGCAGACGGGTCTTGGTTCGGTTGCCCGTTTACCTGGGCTGAGGAAGGGGTGCGAGTTGCGGGTTGACCCATTCGCGCAGCCCGCGACCCCAAGGCCAGCCAAGAGCGCGGCCACAGCTGGCCCCTAACAAACCTGCACCTGCAACTCCGGTGCGGTGAGACTGGGTGTACCCCTCCAGGGACTCTGCCTCGGCGACGATCCCTGCCTGCCGACGCGCCGGTGGGCAGCTGCTATATAAAAGCCACCACCGGGTGGCGCCCGGCAACTGACAGGAGCTGCCCGGGGACCAACCCCATCGCTGCCGCTAGTGGGGGGAGGCCCTCCCCCGCCTCCCCCCAGCGCCCCCCAGGCACCCGCTCTCGCCCCTCGGTCAGTCCTGGCAGCCGATGCCTGCCGCTGGTCCGCCTGCACGGGCTCCCCGGAGCGGCCGTCATGGGGAAAGCGTGGGTGCAGATGTGAGATGAAAAGGGTCCAATGAATGCCTTACGCGACATTTTTAACCCTTTCCGGATTATTTTCTTGGGATAAAGTTCAACTGTGGAATTTTTGGATCTCATATGCATATTTTACATTTCGTTGCATACTATATTTACTCTTCGTGAGGATAATGTACGCTTTCCAAATATGGGAATTATAGCAAGAACATTAACAGTAATGGCATCGATTTTAGTTAGCAATATTTTAGCTAGTAGTAGCTTAAATATAGGGAATATATTTCATATTTTTTTAAGTCCAGAGTCTGGAATTCTCTTGTTTTTCTTGTCCATAGTCAAAACAATGACTTTCCACTTTTGTGACACTAGGCAGCACATTTTCACCTTGAAGAAAATTTGGAAAGGCAGCGTTTTCCCGGTAGTGTTGTTATTTTTGTGTTATTTTCCAGCCACACTGCAAAGCCGAAAAGTTAGTTTAATACCTATAGTAGGTCAATTTACCTGTAATAGGTAACAGTTTTTGGTGTGCTTGATAGGCTAAGGCAATATGCTAAACACTTTGCATACATTATATCTTTTAATCACCAGTTGAATAGACTCTATTGTCTCTCAGAAAAAAAAAAAACCCTGAGATTTGGCGATGTATTAATTTGCCATAAATATTTTTTAAATAATTTATTTATATATATTTCATATCATTTTAATTCCTGGGGGTCACCTATCACCTCACTTCCCTGACTGCTCCAGCTGGTCCCCTCCCCTCCCCATGTGTACTTTCAATTGGTTGTCCATATATTAGTGAAACTATTTGGTTTCTACCTTTTTCTTTCTGACTCATTTCTGCTAGTATGATTTCTTCTGGGCACATCCATGTTTCCATAAATTCATCAAATTTGTCATTTTTTAATTGATGAGTAGTATTCCATTGTGTATATATACCACATCCTTTTTATCCAGTCATCTGTTTTGGGACATTTAGGTTGCTTTGAAGTCCTTGCAATTATAAATAGTGCTGCAGTAAACATCCAAGCACAGGTGTCCTTTTGTACCCACATTGAGGTTTCCTTTGGGTAGATTTCCAAGAGAGCAATTACTGGGTCAAATGGTAGTTCCATTTTCATTAGTTTGAGGGTCCTCTATACTGCTTTTCATAGTGGCTGGACCAGTTTACATTCCCACCAGCAGTGTAAAATTGTTCCTTTCTCTCCACATCCCTGCCAGCACTTGTTGTTGCCCGTTTTTTTTTTTTTTTGATGTGGGTCATTCTTACTGGTGTAAGGTAGTATCTCATTGTGGTTTTGATTTGCATTTCCCTGATTGCTAGTGATGTTGAGCAATTTTTCATGTGCCTGTTGGACATTTGTATTTCCTCTTTGGAGAAGTGTCTTTTTAGTTCTCCCCATTTTTTCATTGGGCTTCTTGTTGCCATCATTAATTTTAATGAATGTTAATTAATATTAAAAACATCACATTCATGGTTGAAACAGACTTTAAACCTGTGGAATCTACTTCAGAAACATTAGTGTTTTTGAAGTTTCAGAAGTTGAAAGATGATAAACTCAATTAGAGATCATTTCTTTGATTACTAATGGGTTAAACATTTTTCCATATTATTGCTGATTCTTTTTATTTTTTATTTTTTTTAACTCCTGTGCTTCACATATATTTTCAAATAAGTGTTGTCTATTTCCTAGCTTTTCTTTATAGTTTATTTCAAATATTTTCCTTGTTTATAACTTGCCATTTAACTTTATGTTCATAATGTACTATCTTTAATATATTAATGTTTATTTTTAAGTAGAAAGATGTCAAAAACTTTCTTCCTAAATGCATGTGATTTTCATATATGTAGCCAAAGATTGTGGAAACATTTACATATATTTGCATTAAATACTATGTTTAGTATTATGTTTGATTTTTTTTTTTTTTTTTTGAGACTAGGTCTCGCTATTTTTGCCCATGGAACCGCAGGCTGTCGTTGCCCGGGGTACCACAGACTCAAGCAATCCCCAGCCTCAGCTTCCCAGGTAGCTGGGATTACAGGCATGCGCCACCACGCCCAGCTATTTTTTTTGGAACTAGGTCTCGCTACGGGCCCCAGGCGGAACTCGAACCGCGATCCCTAGCCCCGGCCACTTCATAGGCTGAAGCTTACAGGCACGAGCCACCTTGCCTGTTCTATGTTTGATTTTTTTAACGAAATAGAATTTATTTTACTATAAGGTGTGTATAGCTTTTCCCAAATGGTTAATCTGTTATCCCAGTATCACTTATTGACCATCCCATTAATTTGAAAGTCTCGTCTTAGCTATATGTTAAATTCATATAAGTAACACTTCCCCCTGAGAGGCAATGTAGCCTAGCTTTTAAAGGCATGAACTCCAACCTGGAATTTTTACTAGTTACTCATTGTAGCATCTTAAACTTACTAAACTTTTCTTTTGCTGTTTTCCTAGAATGGAACTGGTCTATCAAAATCCAAAGGAAGCCAAATTGGATTTGATAGCACACAGTGGGTATGTACAATAATCAAGAAATTCCTTATAACTATTGAATAGTAGTAGTGATAATAGCTCTGTTAATGGGGATTGAAAATAGGTCGTAGAAGAGAAGGGGCCAACCTTGTACCAACTACTATACATGTTTTATTTTATTTAGTCCTTATGGAAACTTTATAATGTCAATATCTTACAGTATATTTATATTATAGTAATATATAATAAACATGTAAATGTTTATTAAAGCATATCTTACCTAATATTTATTTGTATCTCAATAGACTGCCTCTTGAGAGCAGAAAAGAATATATATATATTTATTAGAGCAGTAATAAGCATGGTATCTATTAAGTAAATACAATACTCATTTTTAAAAATTAATGAATGAATGTTTAATAAGATAGACTGTCCTATTGCTTTAGTAAGTTAAGGGAATTGTTTTCCTCTCAAACAGCGTGCAGTTAAAAAATTTATCATGTTAACATCAAGCCAAAATGTACCAGTGTTCCTTATTGATCCTATGATCCTGGAAATGATCAATAAAAACTCTGAACAAGTTAAAAATACTACTCGTGGCTCCACTTCAGAATGCAAATTTTTCTGTGTCCCAAGAGAATTTACTGCATTTGCATTGCAGTATCACCTATGGAAGAATGAGGTAAGATGATTTCCTTTCATATAGTGGAATATGTGTCTTTTACAAAACAGTATGGGATTAAATGTGAAACATGAAAGTTCTTTTTTATAAATTATATCAGGGCTAATTTCAACTGTAAGTACCAGAAAACTACTAATAATGGTACATCAGGCATTTATTTTTCTTGTGGAAGAAGAGGTTAAAGGGTTGATGGCTGTTGATATTTCTTCATCTGCCCACTGACATGAGGAATTGCATCACTGAAGTTGTTTCTTCATTTTTCTCATTGTTAAAAGATAACTCATAGCATTCAAGTCATTGCATTCAGGGACAGGGAAGATCTGATTCCTCTTCAAGGTTTAGCTGGCCTTTTTAATTTTTCCTGAACTTACCAACTTATAATGTCTTTCTTTCGCTCTACATGTTAGATTCCTTCCCTAAATTGATTACTCTTATTAAAATCAGTACATTCTACCTCTTAGATATACTAGGAGAGGAAAGGAAAGGGAAATGAGGAGTTGGCAGTTGATAATTCTAATATATGGAGAATCAAAGTGAAAGTTCATTTACCAGGATAAGTTCCATTATTTGCTTTTGGGAATAACACTGTGATCACTGATCTAACACAAGAAAGGAGCCTTGTCTTTATTATAAAATCCAAAGTGTATATTCTTATCAGGCATATTCCTGGGCAGCTTTCCTCTCAGCAGTGACTTAGGGATCCAGGATATTTGATTTTCCCATTTTGGACTTGCTTTCATATATACAGTTGAAAGAGAGAAAGCATGGAAGATCTAATAAGATATTGTAAAGCTAGGCCTGGAAGTGATATATGATACTTCTATCTAGATTCCATTGACCAGAACACAATTTAGCTGTATATCTAAGACAGTTAGTTGCTAGTGGAACTAGTTGGCACTAATGTCCAGAATTATCAGCTTCTTTTATTTAATAATATAAGCAAGAATAGCAATATTTGATTCTTTAATAATAAGCACGAACAGCAATACCTGCTGAATAACAGCCATTCTCTTAATTTTGCAGATCTTTTTGTTTGAAGATCTTGCAGTTGTTGTTTTTTAATGGAGTTTAAACAAGTAGAAGTCAGAGGAATCAGTAGTACAACAGGGTTGTGTGTGTTAACAAGAGCACAGGTGAGGACATAGCTAATTCAAATGGCAATATTCTAATGCAGCAAGTGGTATCAATAAAATATATTTGAAAAATGTTTGCAAATGCTGTGGCTTTGGAGACAAACTTATAGACACAGCTCCATCATTTAATAAACTTGATTTCTGGTATTATGACTTAGAGCTCTGTTTTCCTTACCTGTACCTTCCTTGCTGACCTCACATAGTTTCTGTAGCTATCAAATGAGATAATAAATGTGAATGAGCTCTGTACCCAATATGTACATATCCAATAGAAAGGTAGTGTTATATAGTCAAAGAACCTTGCATTGGTTGGATAAGAATGCTGGCTTTGCCCCTCACTAATTTTCTTTTATTTCTTTGAACTTCCATGAGTCTGCTTCTTATAAGTAAATTAGCTACTTTATATATATGTATATATATGTATTTGTATATAATAGACATTATATGTAAGTTCCTTGGATTTTGTAAAGTCCTATTCAAATGTAAGTGTTCTGATTAATTAATACCGTCTAATTGTCTATAGCACTCGTTGAGATGAGAACTAAAAATTTACCATATGATTAATCTTATTACACAAGATTTATAATATTACTAATGTTAGAAAATGCATACTTTTTAATAATATGTCTTAGTCTGTTCTCTAGTAATTTGCATTATGATGAACAGTTTAAAGTGCTGAGATATAAACTGTGAGGTAGAAACACTACTTTGTTAAAGTTCTTTTGAAGATAAAGGTTACTAGAAGTTAAATTGAGAATTACAAATTTAAATTAAAGTACAGTCCTTGCCTTAACCTTTACTTTATAAATGCTAACCAGAGACCAGGACAATGAGTATTCTCATTTTAGGCAAGAAAGTTGTATTAAAGAGAGTCTAAACACATCTTCCATGCTATTTAGTTTCTCTTTTGATGCTTTGCTTCATCCCCTCATTTCTAATTCTTCAGGCAAAAGAGCACGAAAGTTCCTATGTCTTAATTCAGTGTAAGCGTCATTTTAGTTTTATAACTGGCATTTAGTATTAAATATTTAAATTTGATGTTTCCTTGACTCTAGGAGGGCTGGTTTCGGATAGCTGAAAATATGGGATTTCAGTGCCTAAAGATTGAGAGCAAAGATCCACGGTTAGATGGGATAGACTCGCTTTCTGGAACTGAAATCCCCCTGCACTACATCTGCAGATTGGCCACTCATGCCATCCACTTGGTGGTCTTTCATGAGAGAAGTGGCAACTACCTCTGGCATGGCCATCTCCGACTCAAAAGACACATTGACAGGAAATTTGTTCCATTTCGAAAGTTACAGTTTGGTCGTCATCCTGGAGCTTTTGACAGGTAAGCATAAGGCTAAAAGGGGAAATGGGAAGCCTGTATTGTCTATTTCTGAATTCTTACTCTTTTTTATACATTTATTGATGAATTCTTTTGAAATGTAAATATGAAATATACTCAACTGGAAGAAACTCATGCACATCAGCATCAGGAAATATATAGAAAAGAGTGTTCACAGCAACGTTGTTCTTAATGCCCCAAACAAAACATTGTGTATTCAAGAAGTATTGTAGAGCAGGGACAGGAACAGGCTGACATGCTATGCAGCCAGAGATAAATTCTGCTATATGGAGTGCCAGAAGCTAGGCATAAAAGAACACAGATCTTAAGATTATAAAATGTTAAAACTCCAGATAAAATATCTTCATGAGTGTAACTTATATAGTAAAAGTGGTCAAATGGTAAAGTTCCTGTTATAAGATAAATATGCTCTGTGAGTGTTATGTACAGCCATATAGTATATTTGAAAGTTGCTAAGAAAGTAGATCTTAAAAGTTCTCATCACCAAAAAAGGAAAAAAAAAATTATAGCTATATGAGGTGATGGATATGAACTTACTCTGATGTTCCTTTTACGTATATCAAATCATCATAGTGTTTACTTTCAAGTAACACAGTGCTATGTGTCAGTTCTACCCCATTAAAGCTGAGGTTGGGGTTGGAAGCAAAAAAAAAAAAAAAATCAACCTTTATCACTATATTTTTCCCCAAAAAATTATAAGGAAGAGATGCCAGAAAAGACAGAGTAGGTTTATTTCTAGGGAGAGTGGAAGGGGTGTGATTGGGTAGGACATAGAGAACTGTAGGGAAATTCAAAATTCCATTTCCTGGTGGACACAAGTGAATTCACTCTATAATAGAGTATTTTTGCCTTTATGTTTTATGTACTTCCCTAGAATATATTTAAAACTGTATGCAAAAGTAAATCTTTAGCTTTAATAATAAAAATGTTTCTGACCCAATCTCGCCTCCCATGAGGTTTTAGTGCTCTGGATGGACTTGTACATGCTGAGGCCCGGCCCCAGGTGGGGTGGGGTGGATAGTGGTACCTGTATCTTTGGTGGCTTTTTAGTTTTCTTGTTTTAAAACATATTATCCAAATGCTTAAAACTCAATTGCTGTTTGATGTCAGATTGTCAAGATCTTTTTAAAGACCTGGGTTAAAGATCTAGGTTAATATCTCTGTTAATTGAAGAAAATATATTTGACATTTAGCTATTTTTACTTACACTGTATGTTTTAAAGAGACTGCCAATATTCTGAGCTAAGTCCTTATAAAAATCTTAACTTTTGTTTTCAGGCCAGAGTTACAGCAACTCATTATTGACGGACTAGAAGTTCTTATTCCAAAAGATTCAATGCACTTTCTAGAAGAAATACCACACTCTAGGTTTATTGAGTGTAGGTATAAAGAAGCTCGAGCATTCTTCCAGGTTAGAGATAACCACATGTTGCACTTTTAAGTTAAGGAAGAATGTTTATTTTTAATATTTCTGGGGACGAAATGTAGGTACTTATAGAAAATAGGTAAGAAAACAAATTTTTGACTCATGTATTTTCTTCTTGATTGTTTTATTTTTTCAAACTAGAGTAAGCATTGGTCTTAAGACACTTTTCCTTCCATCACTCAATGATTTGTTAGTTCTGGAAGCCTTATTTCATTTGGATGGACTTCAGTAGGTGTAGTACGGACTTCTACTTTTCAGTCATTGTTGCCCAAAAGCTTTATAAAAGTGATATATGCTGTTTCTGAAACAATCTAAGTAGAACGAAGCCACTGTAGAAGACGGGTCATGTGAATTTAGAAAAAATTTCATGGAAGATAGTTTTTCTCAGAGGGTTGGCTCTGAATATGAATTTCTTTTTGCGGTTTTTATGAAGGTTTTTGAAGATAAATACTACACAAAGACCAAGTGCTTTTGAACTTTACTTTATTCTGCTGTTCTAGCTTTCAGTTCAATAAACATTTATTGAAAGCCTATTTCCCAGGAACTCTGCAGACTCTGGGGATATAAAGATGATTTTGAAGGGCATAGAAGTTCATCTCTAAGAGATGACATGAAACTGAGATACAGTGAAAAAGTCACATTTATAGTGGGGTTTGGGTACCTATATCTTTCCAATTTTCTTTTCTGGGGTTCTTTTCCAAGAAAACCTTCTATGTAGCATGGCAAATGAAATATCAGCCTTATCTCACTGGTCTGAGTTCAATACATACAAAAAAAAGCAAGGTTTTTATGGTAAATGGTGCAAGTACCCATCTACATCCTACCCCTGAAATCTCTGATTATGAGCTGTGAGACTTGCTCAAATAGCCTCATGGGTGAAAACTTGCTTGTGTGGAGGGCCAAGTCTAGTAGGCAAGGACTGGCCATCTGCTCCCACCACATAGGAACAGGAAGCAGGAGAGATGCAGTCTGGTGCTTGAACGTGCCCACTCTTCTTGCTAGAAGGGAGTTTGCTTTGATTACCACCTCCAGCATAGCAGTTACACAGAGAATTGTCAATACCTGTTTTCTCTTTACTACCTTCTGTCAACTTTGTAATGCTAGTCATTTTGTTTTATTCACCTGTGTGACCCCACTACCAAGCATATAGTACCTGGCACAAAAAAGGGACCTTATGTTAAGAAAAGATGCACAGAGGTGCTGATCCAAGTCAAATAATTTTTTCAGAGATACTTATTAAGACTACTCCTAGCAAGAATTTTCTAGTACCTAAGCAAGAATTTTCTCAGGCTTATTTTATTGGTCTTTGGGAAGGCAGTACAAAACGTAAATGTTTCAAAGTATGGAGAAGTCATGAGGGTAGGGTTGTTTTTTTTTTGTTTGTTTGTTTTTTGTTTTTTGAGACTAGGTCTCGCTATTTTTGCCTGTGGAACCGCAGGCTCACGTTGCCCAGGATACTGTAGACTCAAGCAATCCCCAGCCTCAGCTTCTCAGGTAGCTGGGATTACAGGCATGCACCACCACACCCAGCTATTTTTTGGGGACTAGGTCTCGCTATGTGCCCCCAGCAGGACTTGAACTGGGATCTCTGGCCCCGGCTGAGGGGTGTATTTTTTAATTCCATATTTTAAAATTATTTTTTAAATGTTAAGGTGTAGCAATCAATCAGCATTTGAATAAAGAATAAAGAAGATGCTCAGAGGCCTATCAGATTGTCATGTCATATAATTTGGTATTTAAAGTACCATCATATGCAAGACTGTAACACTATCTAGGATTGGGGGAACTTTGTGTTCACTGTCATCATGAAGAATGAATGATGTGGCAAGAATGAATGAAGTGATTACTAATTTATTTTTCTCTTCTAATATATTGATATTATTGATATCCTTTTTATCCTAGTCATCCTAAATGTTTCATTCTTCATCATTTCTTATGATGGAACCATGTTTCAAATTAAAATGGACATTTATACCTTTGAGCACTTGGTGGCGCCAATGTCTTTCATAGAATGCCTGGTGTAAATCAGCCACAACTAATCTAAAACAGCCTTCTTTTATTTTTTAATAATATTTTCGAAATATTCTCAAATTTTCAGAAAATTTATGAATAGAATACAGATAATGTTTTTCCCTGAACTCTTTGGAAATAAGTTGTCAACCATATTCCCCATAACCTCTATAATTTTGTATTTTCTTAAGGTAAAAACATCCTCCTACATTTTGTATTTTACTACAAAGATCTTGAAATTATTAGTAGTAATTATTAGTAATAATGATAATGCATTATTCCTGTTTAATCCCCATTTAAGTTTTGCTAACTGACCCAATAATGATATTTTTAATAAAAGGCCTTTTAAGTTTGGAATTATTTGTTTTTATTTTCCTATCTCCTTTAGTCTGGAATAGTTTCACAGTGTTTTTTTGAAAATGAGAGAAGAGTTATATTTTAAGTTATCCTTCATTTTGGGTATGTCTGTTTGTCTCTCATGTTCAGTTCAGGTTGTATAGCTTTAATGGGAATAACGCAAAAGTGATGCTGTGCTCTTCTCCTTTTGTCCTAAAGATGCTGCACCGTTTTTATCTGGCACATTCATGGTAACACTCACTTTGATCATTTGGGTAAAAAGAAGCTTTGCCCTTGTGAAGTTTCTTTGTTTTTAACTATATAATTTATAGCAAAACTTCGCATGAAAGTATATTAAAACTATGTAAATTTTTGCTTATGCTTATGAACTCATGGCTTACCCTTTTAGTAAATGAGTGTTATCCTTTGTTTCATTATTGAATTTGTTCCATATTTGACCTCTTCTTTGACATGTTTCTATTATCTTTTGAGAACTTTTTTTTTTTTTTTGCTGTTTGTCACAAGATATTCTGGGTTCCTCTCTTGAAATACAAGTTTTATTTTAATTATGTTGTAAAACTACTAAGAAGTTTAGAACTAGGATTATGTGCATTGCTTTCATTTTATCAAGAGAATAATGAGCTCCAACCTGTTAAATTCCACTGGAAAAGCAAAGGAGAATATGGAAATGTGTGGATACCTAGCCCAGGAGTCTCTATACAGCTTATTCTCTACCCTTTTTCCCCTTCACTGAGGTAACATTGGTTTACAATCCTGTATATGATTTAGAGGAATCGCTTCACACCTTGTCAAATGTATGTTACTACATTACTCCTACCATCAAAGCACCCTTAGTCTTTTACCCTAGGCTGATGGGCCTCTTTCCCCCTTTGTTCCCTCTCCTTCCCTCTAGCAGTCTTATTATTATCATTATTATTACTAGTTGTTATTAGCAGTCTTATCTTTTCCTCTAGCAGTCTTAATTCTGTAGCTGTATTTCTAGGGTTTGTTTTAGTTTAGTTTTTTTTCGATTCCTTCTTTCTATATTTCACATATTGTGAAATCTTCTGTTGTCTTTCTCCTTCTTAGTTCACTTAGCATAATCCCCTCCATTGCATTCATATTGTTGCCAATCACAAAAGTTCATCTTTTTTGCAGTTAGACAACTATATTCTTATTTTCTTCCATAATTTACTTTGAGAATGTAGGCAAATTTCTGAGTCTTAGTTTCCTTATCTCCAAAAGAAGTATCTCCTGCATCTATGACATTTTGGGAGAAGGTTTGGGGAAAGGTTACCTGAGCAAGAAATAGGAAATGGTTATGTTTAATTTAGGATTTTGTCTTTTCTAGTGGTATGATAATCCCAAGATTTATATAAGACATTTTTAATGAAAAAAAAAAAAACTATGCTATAGAGAGTCAGTCCGTAATAGATGTAAAAGTGTATAAGTATATACATGTATACACATTAACACAGTTCTTAGGTCATGTGTAAGAACTACAACTTCTGGGAGTGTCATGTTAGGTAAAAGTGGAAATTTGAGTGCTCATTGGGTGGCTTCAGAGTAATATTTCTGTAGAGTGCAGAGTTTTGATATCTGTGATTTAATTTGATCTTTTATTCACTCCCTGAAAAGAAAAATATTTGCCTATAAAAGATAAGGAAATTTAGGTTTCCAGATGTTGGTTACACAGTTATTATTGACTGAAAGTGATTAAAATTCTGAGTCTCCAAACTCCAAGCTTCAGATATTTCCTGTTATAGCAAGGATAAAAACTTACATTTTTCATTCCAATCACATGTTAAATGAGACGAGACGTTATGTTTTCATCTTGAAGGGCTCTCCTATACTTTGTATAGGATGTTTTCATCTTGAAGGGCTCTCCTATACTTTGTATGATCTGAAGAAATCAGTTTATCTTCAGGAGCCTCATTTCCTAGGGTTACTTCTTGTTCAAGGTCTGTAAGTTTCTTCTAGCAACTATATTTTTGCTTGCTGTGTTGTAAAAGAATAAAATAAAATCTAAAAACATTTTTGTGACATTGTGAGCATGAAGAGGCCTAGTCAATCATTTATTTACCCATTTGTTAGTCTGGGTTACTCACTAAATTAACAAAATATTCAATACCTGCAATGATTCAAGGAACCATTTTACAATCTAGCAAAAGAACTCTAAGTAATATAAGTGGTAGCTATTGTTAATTATTGTAAGGTGAACTCATATTTTCAATGCTATATATAACCAAACATAATTCTTTGGTCTGTAATAATGAACTGAAGAAGACCACTGGAAGAATAAATTGATGTCTTTCCAGAAAAATCAGAGACTGTTTCTCAGAGGGTAGAACTGAAATCTCAAAGATTTTGTTAGTCAAGGACTTTTCGGACAAAGAAGCCAACATAAGGTGCAATGGCTTAAAAAATTATAGTCTGTTTGGAGAATACAGGTTACTGCTGTGAGATGAAGTGTGAGGAGGATGGAGACGACCATACTGGACTAGTATTTAGGGACTGAAACACAAATGCCCTTGTCTGCTTTGCAACATTTGATTTTGTCCCCTAGGTAGTGAAGCAACACTGCAGAATTATAGAACTTCCTCAGCTCTAGCATACTCTGAAAATGAAGAAAATCAGCAAGGCAGAAAGACTAAGTATATGATACTTGGGTGGAACTTCCTAACTCCTAAGACACTTTTCTGTCATCTATTATCTCACCTCATCTTCACAGTCAAGGAAGTGTAAATATCCTTTAATTACTGATGAAGACATTATGACTAAGACGTATATTCTTTCATTCTCACATTCATTTAATAGATATTCAGACTCTTTTAGACAAGAAAGATAAAATTGTAAACAAGAATAAAGTCACTTTCCTCATTGAATTTCTACTCTTTTGAGGTGATATGCCCAGGGGCACAGCTAAAAAGAAATGACGCTAGACTTAAACACATAATTTGATTCAAAACTCCAGACCCATTCTACTGCAGATACATCTCTAAAGACCAGTTATCAATGAATCATGAAGGTGTAACTGAATGCATTATACTTCAGATATGCTTCTAGTTTGCATAAGTAGCCTCCTCCCACACCTCACACCGCCCCCCAAATACTCAGTCTGCTAAATTGTTACGTGGAGAAGGGAGTTGATAAACATATAAATCTCACCCATTGAGAATCCTTGCTATATTCCTTCCCTTTAGTCTTTTTTGTTTGTTTGTTTGTTTGTTTGAGACTAGGTCTTGCTATTTTTGCCTGTGGAACCTCAGCGGCTCACATTGCCCAGGGTGCCACAGACTCAAGCAATCTCCAGCCTCAGCTTCCCAGGTAGCTGGGATTACAGGCACGTGCCACCACGCCCAGCTATTTTTTGGGGACTCGGTCTAGCTACGTGCCCCTAGTGGGACTCAAACTGTGATTCCTGGCCGCAGCCACGGCTTCCTAGTTTGCCGCTTACAGACTTGCACCACCGTGCCTGGCCTAGTTTGTCTTTCTTGAATCTACTTCTATGTGTAATAGAACAAGGAACTCTGAAACTTGAGTTCTGTAATAGAAAAATTTGGAATAAGGGGTTAATTTTCAAATTTTATTAAGATGTCACAGAGATGTTTCTTGTAAATTAGAATGATTTTAGTAACCTGCTTATTTTTTTCTGTAGCAGTACCTTGATGATAACACTGTGGAAGCTATGGCCTTTCGGAAGAGTGCAAAGGAATTGTTGCAACTAGCATCGAAAACATTAAAGAAATTGGGAGTACGGTTCTGGCTGAGCAGTGGAACTTGCCTGGGTAAAATTATGCTTGCTTTATGTTTGTTTTTGCCATTCATCTTCTTTGGCTCTAGGGAATGACTGCCTAACATGACAAAACATCAGTGATATTTGAAATGTCATTTATAGACAGGGTAAACATTGTGCATGGAGAAAGAATTTTTTTTATTTCTTTAAAAGAAATTAATTTGAGATACATAAAAGAGTTAGGAAGGCCATGTTTATGTTTACCAAAAATTGTGGCTAATGTATATAAAATTTTTATCAATGTCCAGACTTATATTGATTCTGGTGTGATTCTTAGATTTGCTTTTTATTATTTCCATCCCAAAGATTGTTACTGCACTTTTGAAAGAACTGTTTCTTTACTTACATACCATACAGACAGCTTGCATTACACCAAAAGATTCTGTGGAGAGGAAGATAAAAGGAAGTGTCATAGATGTTTCATAAACCTTCTAGGTCACTGAGTACTATCACTGATTAGACATCACTGCCTTACTACATTCTATTGATTCTGAGATGGGGAAATACAGACTTTTCTAGAATGCTTAGGCAACTTGCTATTAGAATTTAATAAAGATTTCTTAAAACTACTAAATCAAACTTCTTTGGTATCCATAATTCCTTAGAATTTTAAATTTTGTTTATATTCTGTTTTTATAACTATAGTTAATTGAATGCTGCATGTTCTTTATTGATTGGAATTATTTTTGTACAAAACTTAATTCATTCTGTTTCTGCTTTTATAGGGCTACCATATAATTTATTGTCCAATTCAGGACTTAGGAATAAAAGGGAAGTGGAATGCCATTGATATTATTGATATAATAAAAATAAACTGGAATATATGGGTTCTGTGTTAAGGATCTTACAGTTAGAATGAGCCCCCCAAAAAAGTACATCTCATATATTTCATATATATCTATAGATGTAGATCTATATCTACAGATAGATCTATATATATGTAGATAGATAGACCTATAGATCTTTCTAAATCTATATATCTATAGATAGACCTATAGATATATAGATAGACCTATAGATAGACCTATAGATCTTTCTAAATCTATGTATCTATATATAGATATATAGATAGATTTATATAGGTAGATATAGCTATATAGATATAGCTATAGATATATATCTATATAGATCAATATATTTATATATTTATATAAATATATTTATATATTGATCTATATATCTATAGATATAGCTATACAAATAGATAATCTATAAATATAGATGTATATAGATAATCTATATAGAGATATATAGATATAGTAGATCTGTCTATATCTATCTATCTATATCTGTCTATATCTATATATATATGTGATATGCACCTTAAGTTTTAACTTTTAGAAGCAAGATTGTTTTACAGATTTTAAAAATACTTTTCACTTTTCAATCATTTACTAAGATTTTTTTTGCTTCTTAGCCCCATGATTTTCTTGATTTAAGGACACAAAATGAGAGTGTTAGATTTTTAAATGACATTTAAAGATGATATTGCTATCCTTAAATATTTAAGGAGCCTTCCATTTTTAATAGTTTATGATTGATAGATGTGTAAGTTTTTTTCAAACTGGAGGTCGAAACATATATTAGGCCTCTGTGTCAAATTAATTTAAAGATTTGGAATTTGCTAATGCTAAAGAGTATATATATGTTGCCATACCAAGTCAATAATTGAAGTTTATTTTGGGGATTTAATACTTTAAAAGATAATTTTGTTTAAGCATCCTAAGTCTAATCCTGTGAAATGCAATCTTACATATATCATGTATAACAGTCACTAATTATTTTGGTATAATAAAAATAAACTGGAATATATGATTACCCTATCTATTGGGTTTTGTGTTAAGGAGCTTAGCCACACCTAAATTTTTAAAAAACTTTTTGTTACGTTTCTTTCTTGATTTTAGGATGGTATCGGCAGTGTAACATTATTCCTTACAGTAAAGATGTCGACCTAGGAATTTTTATCCAAGATTACAAATCTGATATAATTTCAGCTTTTCAGAATGCAGGACTTCCACTCAAACATAAATTTGGGAAGGTCAGTGATAAAAATCTTCGTAAGTACAAAGTCTCAACAATGAAGAACATTGCATGCATCATTCTCTCAATCACTGTTGACCAGGATGAGTTCAACAGGCACTTAATAACACTTGTGACTTCACATTTGTGGAAAACTGAAAATCTGACTTTCTAAGGATGACGAGAAACAGACTTTAATTAATTGCTATTATGCTGACTACAGTATAAATAATAGCATGTAGTTCATAGTTAATAAAATAAATACTTTTCTCACCTGCCCTACCTGAAGATAGATTGTTTCTCATGAGACATTTAAATTTATGTTCACTTAGGCACATTGCCAACAGGAAACATTCCATTGATTGCTCAGGAGTAGAAATACAGAAATACTTCAGTTACTTGATTTCATGTTTATTTCACTTGTCATAGGTCACAACAGTTTTATTATAGATCAGGTAAGACTAAGTCATCATGGCTTAGATGAAGTCTCCTTTTAGACAGTTTTGATTCCTATACACTAAGCCCCTGAGCCCTTGCTATCAACTTGCTCTTAATTTGCCTTTTCCCAAGGAGGTGTTGTCCTAGAAAGCAAGTAGAAGTTTGTTTAGTCACTAGAAGATTACTTCCCTTGTTTATGAAATAACTTAATAAAATGTTTTCTTGAGGTCAAAGTCAAATGACTAGAACTCTTGGTCATTTGGCAAACTGTTTTTTAACAATTCATATTTCTTTAGCACTGTGTTCTGCCTACTACCTGAGACACAAAGATGAATAAATTACTTACCCTTGAGGGAGGGGAAAACCCCTCTTACAAATTATTATACCACTAGTGGTGTAACTGACAGGTGCACCAAATCCAGCAGGGACATCATTATTCATAGGCATTTTCTCTAGGGAAATGTGCTCAAATTTTTCCCCTATTTTTTAACTTTTTTTTAAAAAAAATTATATAATATAATAAAGCAATGTATGAATGTACATTTCTGAACCATTTTTCAATGGTTCCTTTTAGTCAAAAAGGAGCTCAGGATGAGGATATTCTACAGAGTGATAATTTAACTACGCTAAGTTATTTACTCTTGGTTGTCACTTACTGTAGAAACTTATTAACTTATTAAATGAATTTTACATTCATTTAAGAAAGAAATAAAATGGTGGCATGCCACTGATACATCCCAATTTCAGAGGGATTGATACTTGAAAAAAACATGTCTTAGCATTAATACTCTCTAAATAAAACATAATTTTTTAAATTAAAATTGTATTTCCTTTGTTTCAGTCTGTGAAGGTTTTCATCTTCCCTCTAGGTAGAAGACAGCTTGGAACTATCTTTCCAGGGAAAAGATGATGTAAAACTTGACATTTTTTTCTTCTATGAAGAGACTGACCATATGTGGAACGGAGGCACTCAGGCCAAAACAGGAAAAAAATTTAAGTATGAATCAGATAAGTACTTACAAAAGTGGTTATACCAGTAACTCCAGAAATTAGAAATAAAAAGCAAAACAAAACAGACTGTCAAGTCTCCACTGTTAGCTAAACTTCCAGTTTACTCATGGAGTCCTTTGATGTTTAAATGACAAGTATGTGTAAGGACAGTCTGTGAGGGGACATGTCCCTGGGTTAGCAATTCAAAAATTGTTATGATTTCAAGCCCTTCCATCATCAGAAAGGAAAACCAAACGAAGCCAGAGGCTGAATCAGAGCACTGATCAACTATCAGAGCTGTAGATGCCTGAGCTTAACGTTGAGCTTATTTTGTCAAATGTAAGTTGATATTAACCGTAAGCTCCTCCACTATTGTATATACTTCTAAGAAAGGGAAAATGTTGCTAATTAGAACTGTAAGACATGACTCACAGCTGGGAAAATTAGGAAGAAAAGTGTCTCAGAATCGACAACATGCAGTGTGTTAGATCGGCACTTTTGATCCTTGTTTTTAGTGCAGCCATAGTCAAATTTGATAAGAGACAAAAATGATTAGGATAACTGCTGTCCTTTATGATGCTGTTGGCTTATTCTTGGGGGAAAGAGAGGAGAGAGGGGACAGGAGATGAGGGGAAAGAGAAATGAATGGGAATGAGAGTTTAAGTAATTAGATTAAGATCATAAGCATATGAGTGAAGGAATGAGTGAGCAGCCTATCTCTTGAGTTCATGCTTTCCACCAGTCCCCTGTGCCTCCCTAATATGCCAGACAATGTGAGCCCTGAGCAAAATGCTTAGCCTAGTAAGTTGTCTTTAATGGGTGGTTATCATCATTATTATCTCATAGTATTAATATAATATAATGGTTACTATCATCATTGTCTCTATTATGGTAGTTATGTGACCATTAGCACAAATTTATCTCACCAACTAGCTCAGATTAGGACTTCTGTCATTTGAGTCTGGGAATGGTGAGGAAGAGCCTGTAACACAAGAGGCGGTCCAAGCTCATGTTGGTTTCTCCTGGCTACATTGACACACCCTGCTGAGATCACTCAGTCTTTATTCAGAGGCAGAGAGTCTTCATGTAAACTGAAATTTGTTCAGGAGACTTGCTTGAGAGTATACCCAAACTTCTTTTTCAAAGTCATAGACTACACTGGAATTGACACAAACTCCAGAGCATATTCTTGAAACTTCTATTCAGTATAAAAAATTGTTTTGCTTTGACAGCAAATTCCTTCATGATGAGTAAACTCTATGACAAAAAATTAATGTCAATAAATATATAATTGATCTTCTGTGGCTAGGTGAGTAGAAGTAGTCTTTTGACATTCAGCTATAGCTAAACAAAAAATATGATAAAGATACCAAATTGAAATGTGTAATTTAGAGGCATAAAAAAACTGTAAGATAACATAACCTAGAAATGAAAGGTAAGAAGCAAGTCTACTTGCTTTTGATTCCAGATCTACACTTTCTCAGCTGCTTTAAACTGGACAAGTTATTTAACCTCCCTGTACTAAGTTTTCTCAAGTGTAAAATGGGAATAATAAAACAAAACACTACATAGAGTGGTCTTAAAGGGTTTTGAAGGTTTTTTTATTTATTGATTGTGTATATATATATTATTTTACACCATTGTATGCCCCAGGATTCTCCCACCGCTTTGTCACTTGTGAACCATCATCTTAATCTGTGCCCATCCCTCCCCTGTTTTTACCCCTTCCTCCTCTCTTGCTCTATGCTTCAGTTCTGTTGACAGTTATTTTTAAGTTTTACCTGCCCTTTTGTTTGTTTGCTTTCCCTATATCCCACATATAGTTGAGATCATCCAGTATTCCTCTTTTTCTTTCTGACTTATTTCTGCTAACATGATTCCTTCAAGGTCCATCCATGCTATCACACATGCATTAAATTAGTCATTTTTAATTGATGAATAATATTCCATTGTGTGCACATACTACAACTTTGGTTTTGAAGAGTTTTAAACATGTCCTGTGTGCCAAATAGTTATCAGCTACTATTATTACTCCTACTACTACAAGTAAAGAAAAAGCATTCCCCTTAGTCTTACAAAGAATTCACAGGTTAGGGATCTGTATAATTATCTCAATATTAAACTGCCACATCTATTCTTAGAGAACTCATGAGAATGTCACCCTTTTTCTAAGAAAGATAATTTCTAGAACCAGTATTATAGTCCTTTATTCTTAAATTTCTTTGTAAGCCTTGAATTTCTTTCTTCTTACTGACATGATCTGAAACCTATAAACCTCCAAAGAACTGTTCATTTCTAACCACTACATTTCTGGAGAGAAAAAGCTTTTCTCATTCTGCTTTAAATGCTCTTTATAGTAGCAGTTTTGGAAGTGTGAAGTGTACTGATTATTTAACAGGAGAAATGAGCAGTGATAGAACTGTCTAGACAGATGGTGTGAGTCCCAGATTTTTCTATCATGTTACCATGACCTTAAAAGGCAGAGAAAAGAACAGGGGGTGGCTGTGTAGAGTAGTCTCTTTGGAATATTCCCCCAGCCATATGCCATTGTCATTCTTTTCCTCACTATTTACTTTAAGGAGCTGTAGTATTTTCACTACTTCTGTTCCTAGTAGGAAAAAAAAACCTTTAAAACTAGACTGAGTTGTTTCTTTATCTTATAATATTCTTTTTATTCATTCTGAGAAAAGCTTAATAATATCATAGAATGTTTCATCACTTTTCAAAGAACTTGAAGAACTCAGGAAGGAAGATGAAAGTTCCCCCTTTCAAAACTTTAGTCTGTATGTCTTCAGAATGTTTTTGGTTCTAAAATTTAATAATTATATTATTAATAACAATGATAAAGATACTTCTATCAGGGTTTCTGCTGTTTGTCAGTCACAAAGGTCAGTATTTTGTTTATAGTCTCAACTAATCCTCATATTATTCCTGTGATTTAGATATTCTTACTCTCAGATAGAGATGAAGAAATTAAAGCTCAGAGAAGTGAAGTAACTTGTTTGAACATTAATGGCAGGGCCGGGATTTAAGTCCAGACCTATTGGACTGTTAAGCCTAAGTGATTTCTTCTAAGAATTAATAGAGGTTAAATGAGTCAATACACAATACATAGTGCATTTAGAACAGTACATGACACACATAAGTGTAAATTATATGAGTATTTTGCTGCTACTATTATTACCTTATTATTGTTACTGTCACTGATTGCATTGCACTGATACAAAGCATAGCACAGAACTTGAATTGGCAAGCATTTTCTTTCTAGGTCTCATATTCATTCCATTTTCAGTAGTTTCTCACTCCCTTATCTAAATCATTCTTTTACCAAAATATACATTCCATCCTTAAATATTATCTGGACGTCTTGTATTTATTTTTTCTTCTCTAGAATCCCAATTACTGGCAATAAAAAGTAATGATTCCAGTAACTATGCCTTCAGGATACAAAGTTTTTTCCTACAACTTCACAGTTTTACAGATGCTACCCAGATTTCTTTGGGTTCTTTCACTGCTGAATCAGCTGATATAAGTAGAAGGCAGAGTTTGAGAGGTAATAATAATGGCAATAATAAAAATTAACTGTTACTGAATATTTTCTATGTGCTAGGCACTGTGCCAAACTTTTATATGCTGTATCCCATTTAGTCCTCATAATAAGTTTATAATGGAGATTTTATTATTGTCATCTTCATTTTATGGATCAGGAAATTAAGGCAAGGCTGAGATTCAAACATAGGGCCATATCATTTCACAGCCCATATTCTTAGTCATATTTAATGTAGTGTCATTGTGATCTCTATCACTTTGTTAATACCCCCCACCCATGAAAATAGCCCTTTTATTTATTGAAGCTACCTCTCTGTCCTCTAGAAGGAAATGCACTACCTCTTGGTACCTCCTCGTACCTTCTGATATTTGCAGTTTCTTCTTGTTCAGACTTTGAGGAAATTGAATTTGTTCTCTGTAGAACTAGACTTCATTCCAAGTGTGGTTCCTATTTAAATCAACACTGATGTATTACAATTAATTAAGTTCCAGATTTTATCTGTATTTCACCAGTTTCCCACTAATGCCCTTTTTCTGTTGTAGGGTCTAATCCAAGCTACCACATTGCACATAGATATTGTTTTGTCCTCTGTCTGCGTTGAATCCTAATGACTCAGGCCACTTGTTTTGCATAGTTAGGCAAGCCGGGGGTGGGTGGGAGGGGGGGTTGGGGGGGACCAGGAGACATGCAGGTAACTGAGCCTCCCAGCCCCCAGGAAACTTTATGCTCTCTTGCTCTAGTGGCATTTCTCCCTGAGTGATGCTGCCCTTTTATCCCTGCCCTCCTAGGCCCAGGTGTGCCCACTTATGCATGTGCACACCAGTTGGGTCAGTATGTACAATCATGGGGAAGCCACAATACCACAGGTGCTGGTCATAGAGCATAATGGCAGAAGTGTATGAAAAACCCTCATAACTTATTTACCGTACAGACACCCAACCTTTGAAACTTGTAACCACCTTATTATACACCATCTTATTCCACAGTCTTGCCTACCCCAGGGCAGTGAGTTGCATCCTTCTTGAAGTTGCTTTTTCCATACTTCTAACTGGCTGTAATCTTTTCCTCTGAATTTCTATAGACTTCCCCCCCCCCCCCTTTACCTCACTCCTGCTTTATTTGTGACCTTTTGATCATTTGTCCTGGCCGAATTACAGATACAATCAGACCTAGTAAATCAGACTGAGTGAAACCTGAGCCCTATTTGAAACTAAAATCAGATCCTCCTAAGTGCAACATACGGTGTTTGTTAAGATAATAGGATGACAACAGATTGAGGACTTGATCCAACCTGGTATCTTTGGAGAGTCAAAGCCTTGAAGTCAGGTAACCATTTGTTTCGGTCAGCCCACTTCACAAGAAGCTAAAAACTAGAATTAATTGTTGCATCCCCTCTCACAGGCTCTCTCCGTTTCATAGATTGATGCCATGTGCTTATAGTTGTAGTTGTTAAAAACCACATTAGTCTTTTTAGTGCTTACAGCTGTGAAACTAAAAAGGGAAATTTGAATAAATTCTTTAAATGAGTGTACGTTAAACACTGGGATTTTTGAAAATGATCTCTCATCTCTTATTCTGTTTATGCCTTCGTATTTTACAACATAAAGATTATATCCTAGGTTTCCTTAATTACATACATTTCCAAACCTCCAGTGGGTAGCAGGTGCAAAATTGAGTAATTGAGGGGAGGACTCAAAATGCATGTTATTTGGTAATTATGCTTACACAATATGGAGAAATAACTGTTAGTTACTTCTTAATTAGTAAGTAATTGTACTTATACAATATAAGGAAGTAACTGTCATTTAAATAGTAAACTTTGCTTATTTTTTAAGAGATGATTACTTCTAAATGAATAAATAGGTCTTTCATTTACATAAACTGTTTTTAAAGACTGCCATGTTTTTTGTTTGAATATAGTTCTGTAAGGCATTCTACAAGGTAGAATTCTGAGAGAAAGGAAAAACTTACTTTCAATAAAAGACTTGCATACAGATGTTTATAGCAGCGGTCTTACCCATTCCAAAAAAATCGAAACAATCCAAGTTACCATCTTCTGGTAATCAGATAAATTATGTGATGTTCAGACGGTGGAATACTATCCAGCAAATAAAGAAGGAGGAATGGACTACTGATCTAAGCAGAAATGTGGGTGAATCTTCAGAACAGTAAGTGGAAGAAGGCAGGTAGGAAGAATATGTATTATGAGCTGTACTTATTGAAATTTTACAAAAGGCAAAACCAGCCAAGAAAGTAATAAAATCAGTGATTTCCTGGGACCAAGGTGGAATAACTGCATGACTGCCAAAAGTGCAGGGAATCCTGGGAAGCTGGAAATGTTTAGCTTGATTGCTGTGGCAGCTCCACAGGTATATGCAGTCATCAAACTTATAAGGAGTATGTAAATGACATGTAAAATACACTTCAAGCTGGGCGTGGTGGCACGCATCTGTAATCCAAGCACTGGGAGGCAAGACGCCTGGAATCGCTTGCATTTGCGGGTTTGAAACTACCCCAGGCAACATAGCAAGACCTGGTCTTGAAAAAAGCAGCCAAACGTGGTGGTGGTTGCCTATAATACGAGCTACCTGGGAGGCTGAGGCTGGGGATCACTTGAGTCCATGGGATCAGTACTACCCCAGGCAACATAGCCAGACCTAGTCGCAAAAAAAATAATAATAAAAATAAACAAACAAATAAAATACACCTCAAAAAGTTAATTTAAAAGGGTAAAGCTGAAAAAAATTGACATAACCAATACTAAGAAAAAAAGAGCCCAATATAACAAGTTGACACTGGTAGTAGAAGCTATGAATTTGATCAGGTCAGATATAATTGCAATAATAAACTTTCAATCTTTAACTCATGATTGGACAGATTGGCTTATCTCAAATCAAAATAGAAGAAGCCTGTATACTTACCATGAAATTTGAAATCATATTGTTAATCTCCTTTTTCCATTATTTTAGACAAAGAGAAATTATGTAAAAATTGAGAAAAAGCAAGCACATCTTGACACTATACTGGTTAATGAAGTATATATTTAGTTTGGGGAAGATAAGCACTAGAATTAAAAAATGTCTTGAGGCATTGTCCTCTGGCATTCAAGAAAAGTTGTGCATATGCTAAATGCATATTTTTTTGATATAGTCATTTTGTATGTGTGTATTCACTCAAGTGCTAAATGGTAACTACCTGCAAAACCTTCAGTGTGTTTAATGTGTTACTCATTGATGGCATAAATTTCTTCTTGTTCTGTAGTGTAAAAAATTAGTTCTTACGGAGACTGCTTAGCACAGTTTAATAGTAGGATAGATTAAGTTACTTAATTTACGGTGGAAATAAGTAGGAAAAGAGGTTTAGTGATTAGAATTTTATCTTATAAAGCATGCATATATTATGTATATTTACTATATATTATAAGTTTGGGATAGGAATGGAGTATGTGATCAATGAAAACCTCAGCGACTAACCTACTTTCTGAAAAGTATGTTAAACACTTTCCTACTACTCCTTTTGCTTCTGTACAATCTGTGGTGGAACTGTAAACGATTTCATGGAAAAGAGAGTTAAGAAGAATACTAGTCAGTGTACTGTAATATAGGCTTTCAAGAGTTGATTTTAATTCTTAGATAACTATTTTGGGCATATTGGTGGTAATGACTTACAATTACTGTGACAGAGTAATTCCTCACTTTGCTATACTCCTTTTGCTTCAAACACAAATCACTGATGAATCTGTCTAAAAGATATAACTGAATTAGAAGAGAATAGAGTAAATGACAAGGAAACAGTATTTTTAAAGAAATTGCCAAATTAAAGAGAAAAAAAAAACAAGTGGGATTAAATAAGAAACCTACATTTAGATACTCCATGGAGAAATTATATTCTGAAAACCAGAAACTTTTACAGGTTATCAGAGAAAATAGGTTTCTTATCAGGGAACAGCAAATACACGATAGAAGCTATAAGTTAATAGAGTGGCATCTTCTAAAAGGTAAAGAGAAATAACTTAGCAAGTTATATGCGATCAGTATTTGAGAAATAAAGACTTTTGCATATATACAAAGACTAAGAAAGTTTATGTCTACAGATACTTCAGTATATTAAATTAAGTACAGTTAAAGATCTATTAACCCAGAAGGAAGACATGATATATAAAATAAGGGTGAATACAGAAATGCATAGAGTATGTCAGTAAGTTTGTTAGCAATTGCCTATAGAATTTTAAAAATGAAAGACTGTTAAGAAGAGAAAATTCAAGATAGGTAAACTCTTGACTAATAATCTAGCAGATTAACCAAGAAAACAAAGGATAAAATTAAAGATAGTATTTGCTACTTAAATCTAAATTGTGTCCTTTCTAGTTTATGCTCTTAACTATGTTGTATTGACTCAGAAGAAAGTGGTGTGGATAATTTGAAGTCAATAAAATGTGAAAATGACAAAAATTTCTGCAAAAGTATAAATTGGCTAGAGAAGTTCTAGGTAACCTAATCCTTTCTTCATCTTTCCTTACCAGAAGACCTAGAATATTTACCAGAAAGCTTTACAGTGACTACACAGAATAGAATATTCCCTATATTATTATATAAACCTGTCAGAAAATATAAAAAGAGATAAAGCTGCTCGTTTTATGAAATACTTATCAGAACTGGATTGGATATTACCAAAAGAAAGAAAGAAAGAAAGAAAAAAGTAAGGAAAATTACAAATAGCAGTAAATATAGATGAAAATACCCTAAACAAAATACCAATGAATAGAATTCTGTAATGTGTACTAATGTAATTCTCAACAATGAAGAAGTAAATGATTAAAGGAAAAAATGTGTATGCATGATTACTTAAATAGATGGCATTAAAATCTTTGATATGTTTCCTGTAATTAACCAAAAAGGGGAGACGAAAACAAACATTTAGCAGACCTGGAATGAAAGGATCAGGAATTTCTTTAACCTGATAAATACCAAAAACTTAGAGTGAACATTTGTGTATTTCTTGATAAAACTTTAGTAGTCTTTCTATCAAAAACAAACAGAAACAAGGTGCACGCTTTCTCTACTTCTTTTAGCAGTGTACTAAAGGGCTTATGCACTGGAACAATATAAGAAAAAGAAATGAAAAGTTAAAAGACAAAGTAACAAAAACAGTGTTATTTATTTAGTAATTATAGGTCATACAATTAAACTGAGGTTACTTTATCCAACGTCAGTATTTTACAGATTTTGCTTAAATTTATTTATATATAAATTTCACATCATTGCAATCCCAGGGGTTTACCCCTCTCCCATCCCCCCCTTCCCTCTTGCCCATAGTTGTGTGCTTCAGTTTGGTGCTTAGCTTGTTTTGTCTTTTCCTCATGGCTTTTGTTTACATTTTTTCATTGTGTCCCATATATTAGTGAACCATTTGACTTCTGTCTTTCTCTTTTTGACTTGCTTCTGCTAGTGTGATTTCTTCTAAGTACATCCATGTTGTCAAAAAGTCATCGAATTCGTCATTCTTAATTGATGAGTAATATTCCATCATGTATATATACCACATTTTTTTCATCCAGTCATCTGTTTTGGGGCACTTAGGTTGCTTCTATGTCCTTGTAATTATAAATAATGCTGCGGTAAACATCCGAGCACAGGTGTCCCTTTGTACCCACATTGAGGTCTCTTTTGGGTATATTCACAAGAGCAATTTCTGGGTCAAATGGTAGTTCCATTTTCATTAATTTGAGGGTCCTCCATATAGCTTTCCATAGAAGTTGGACCAGTTTACATTCCCACCAGTAGTGTAAGAGTGTTCCTTTTTCTCCACATCCTCGCCAGTACTTGTTGCCTGTTCTTTGGATGTGGGCCAGTCTTACTGGTGTAAGGTAGTATCTCTTTGTGATTTTGATTTGCATTTCCCTGATTGCTAGTGATATTGAGCAATTTTTCATGTGCCTGTTGGCTATTTGTATTTTCTCTTTGGAGAAGTGTCTTTTTAGTTCTTCTCCCCATTTCTTGAATGGGCTTTTTATTTTACTTTTGTTTAGTTGTGTGAGTTCTTTGTGGATCTTTGTTATTAAACCCTATCACTATTGTGGAGGGCAAAAATTTTTTCCCATTCAGTTGGGCTTCTTTTAGTTTTTTCTGTTGTTTCTTTTGCTGTACAGAAGCTTTTTAGTTTAATGTAGTCCCATCTGTTTATTTTTTCCTTCATTTTTTTTTGGCCATCTGTAGATGCTTCCAGAAAGGGATTTCTGAATTGTAACTCCTGGAGAATTTTACCCAAGTTTTCATCTATGTATATTATGGTTTCAGGTCTGACCTCTAAGTCTTTTATCCATTTTGAGTTGATTTTTGTACATGGTGTGAGGGAGTTGTCTTGGTCCACTTTTTTTGCATGTCTTAGTCCAATTTTCCCAGCATCATTTACTGAAGAGGCTATCTTTGTTCCAACATAAATTTTTCACTCCTTTGTCAAAGATTAGTTGACTATATATGTGTGGTTTTATTTCAGGGCACTCAATTCTGTTCCATTGGTCTGATTGTCTACTTTTGTACTAGTACCAAGCTGTTTTAATTATTATGGCTTTGTAGTATAGTTTGAAGTTTGGAATTGTAATACCTCCGTTCTCTTTTTTTCCTGGTCAGGAGGTTTTTTGATATTTGAGACTTTTTGTTATTCCATATGAATTTCATTAATTTTTGTTCTATCTCTTTAAAAAATGTCATTGGGATTTTTATTGGGATTGCATTGAATCTATAGATTGCATTTGGTAAGATGGCCATTTTGATTATTTTTATCCTTCCAATCCATGAGCAGGGAATGTCTTTCCATTTCCTTAAGTCTTCTTCTATTTTAGCATTGATCTAAAGTTTTCTTTGTAGAGTTCTTTCACGTTTTTTGTTAGGTTTATATTTTACAGATTTTAAGGATGTCTGTGAGGGAAAAAGTGGCCTCTTTCAAATTACTCTAACTACTGTTTTAACCCAAGATAAAATAAGGTAAAAATGGTATGAAATAGAAAATTACTTGGAAGAAGTAAGTGTGTGTGTGTGTGTGTGTGTGTGTATGTATGTGTGTGTGTGTGTGTGTGTGTGTGATGAGAGCTCCTGAACTTAGGTTTATTTGTTTTCTTTTGAATTTAAATTTGTTCACATGGTGGGTGGTAAACACACAACTGTTTAGCTGGACTTGATCTCTGCTTGAAGAGCTAAAGTAACACTGCAACTTCATGGTGTGTTTAGCCTTAGTCAGTGTTTATTGGTAACCTGGACAAAGTGCATGGCATGTGTTCTTTTCTGTCACTTACCCCACCCCCTTCCTCTCCACTGTCCCATTTCACAATCAGTTTTTGAGTTTTATGGTTTTTTTTAATCTTTATTCTCCTAGGAAGCTGGAATTTTCTGTTCACCGAATGGATTGAAAATTATTTGGAAAGAAAACTACAAATCATTTAGGACAGTTTCTATTTAGGAAAAATAAAATAATTTTGTTATAGAAAAAAAGAGAAGTATTAACATAACTTCTTTGAGTTATTTTAACATTGTTTATGCAATTTAAATGTTTTGGTTTTGCTCATAAATCATAACTATTCAAAACATGGCTTTTGTAAAATGCAATATTCTCAATCATTCTTTATACCTGGACCTACGATTTGCTTTTCTTTCACCTTTGATGATGCAGCCCCTGATATTTAACAAAGAGGTTTTCTGGTCTCTGTACTACATAGGCCATGATTTCTGCCTCATTTACACTTCAAGCTGTCAAGTTGATAGGCTGGGGCAGGTGGATGTTCTACTGACCAGCATCTGATGTGGGGGATGTAGGCTGTGAGGATGGATATGTCTGACAAAAGAAGCAGTTCTATGAATATGAGTGTGCAAAGTGAAATTGGGACTGGCAGATGGTAGAGCTATGCTGTATTTTATTTTTTCTTCAGCTAGGAGGTTTGCTCTAGCCATCTTTTCATAGAAACCAGCTGGGATTATCCATTAGTTGCCAGCACCCACAGGTTTGGGTAGAAGGGACTTGTTGCTTTTTCAGAATTTATTCAGCTTCTCATTTTCATGTTCATCTGGTGGTAAAATACACTAGACAAAAACAGATTTGATGAGAACTGACCTTTCTTTGGAGAACATCCTAATTAGATCCCATTTCCACAATCTGATTATATTTTAACCTTTGGCTTTTCCCTGTTTTTTTTTTTTTTTTCTTTTAGTCCTCTGACATTTTAAGTATCTGTGATCTCTGCTATTGCCACTTCAAACCTCATTACTGAAAGTTCTTCCCATGTTGTAAAGTGAAAGAACATTTCTCAAAAAATAGCAACACCGTATATAGGGCTATAAAATCTGAACTCAAATCTAGCAAGCATACTAGTTTTAGCTTTTCTTTGTAACATAGAGCACTTGAGCTCCTGATCCAGAGTACCCTTAAGAAATGTGTTTTGGTATAGTTGCCGAAAATTTTTAATCAACCATAGTTACAGAAGTAGAATTAAATTCATCATGGCTACTATTCCTTGGACTGGTTTAGAAGGGTTGTACCAAGGACAAAACCTGGGAATGAGTCTTAGAGTTGTGCTTATTCTATATCCTTGGAAAATTTTGGTTGTGAGAAGAACATTCATCTGAGATGTGTGCTGTTTTCTCTACCTAAGTTCTTCTCTGAACAGTTTGAAGTTGATGATAACACTATATAACCTATTAAATTTAAGTAAGATAAAAGTTCGGGGCTGAGAATGGATTTTGAAAGGGCAGAGTGTAAATAAAAGACAGAGCAAGAAGGGGGTTGACAAAGTTGTCCTGAAGGAGACAGTGTGCATCCACGCATTTGATCTGTAATATTGCAGTTGAGGGGCTATGGGGCCACCTCCAGTTGAGCCGCTCCTACCATGTTTGTGCCTTCTGCTGCGAAATTCTCAGAACTGTAGGAGTTATAAAAGAAGTTTGAGAAATGCCCTGACTGACCCTGGGCATTTCTCCTTCAGCTGTTTAACCGGGTGGGTTATCAAAAGCCATCTGAACCCACAGTGAAACCCAGGCCACAGCATTTGCGAAGCTATTGCCAGGACTTGATTGAAGTGATCTGGTAAGCTGGGGGGGGTTCCTTCTCACTACTGCATATGCCTCCTTCTGTGCATCAAGAATTGCAAGTATTAGAAATGGAGTTCATAAAGATATCATCATAGGTTCACCTAACGGATGTTTAAAGAATGGCCACAGCCAATTCTAAGCACTTCCTCAGGGTTTTCTGAATTGTAACATTTTCTTTCATCTTTTGGCCACATTTTGCTTTGACTTTATTCTCAGGCAGGGCCTCTGTGATAATGTCTACAAGCATTGCTCATCTTGTGTTCTACAGTTTAGAAGCCTCAGCAGAAATGAAAATATACCTCTTCCCTTAGGGAAATCCCAAAGCTGACTTTCATTTACCTAGTAGTGTGTATATTTCCATTCCTGATCCAATCAATATAATTAGGGTCTTCTTTACCCTTTGGAGCCTATAGGTGGGGTTAACACTGACTGATTCATTTAGACTGGAAGAAGGGGAGGAAAAGTGGGGTACAATTAACATTAGAGAAGAAATATATTAAATATAATCAGATGTTCACTGTATATATCCCCAGAGCTCTTTAGCAGGAAAACACTGTCTTTCAGCTAGGAGTACTATAGAAGCCGAGTTCCTTAGATGAAACTCCCACTGTTTAAGCCTAACCCCTTCCTACATTTCCTCTGTTTTGCTGCAGGTATGTGTTTCCCAAGTTTACTCTGTGCTGGACTGAGTTTGTAGACATGAAGGTTCATGTGCCCTGTGAAACCATTGAGTATATTGAAGCCAACTATGGTAAGACCTGGAAGATTCCTGTGAAGACATGGGATTGGAAGCATTCTCCACCAAATGTGCAGCCCAATGGCATCTGGCCCATTTCTGAGTGGGATGAGGTTATCCAGCTATACTGAGACGGTAGGTTGAAGTGGTAGAATGAATTTCCCTCCAGAAAAGAAAGGTAGAAAACTGCTTAAAAAGATAACATGACCACTATCAAACATAAATAGGGGACAAAGAAGAATGACAAGTTTGAAGACACATCTGATTTAATTCTCATTTTACATTTATTAAGGAGTCTGACAATGTGCCAGATTACAATCTGGAGAAGCAGAGAAGAATGAGACAGAAGCCCGCCTCTTTTCTCCTCTGTTTGGCAAGCACCCCAATTTTCTTTGAGGGAAATGCTACCACTTTTTGAAGTGCTCACATAGAATATGATGTTCTCCAAGGGCTTTCAAAATGTTAGATAATGTTTAGACTGGAAGAAGGGCTTACCAGGCAAAGCTAAGCTAAGGAAACTCACCAGGAAAGCTGTGCTAGTTCCTACTCTTAGCATTTGAGCTGTTATGATAGTTCTACTTTTAAAATTGTTGAGTCCGAGTTATCCAAGTGATAAGACTTTAGGAGGTGTCAAGAAGAGATGCTAGCAGATTTCATTTTACAAGCAACCTTATGAGAAATTGATTTAAAGCACAGGACGTCATTGTCTAAGTGATTGAGAGCTTATTTCTACACTTGTCAAAGATAAGTAAATTTCCATACACTTTCTATTTTCATATTTCAAGTGAGAATAAAGTATATGCGTGTGTGGTTCAGATTTCCAACCACTGTGAGAATATTTTCCCCTGGCTTCTGATAGCACTTTTTGGCAAGTCATTTGAGATGATACTACCAGACATGGTTGTGAAAGGGTTGTGATTTTACAATGCTTACTTTACTTATTTTATTCTCTCAGCCATTTTGGTTGGTAAGAATATGAACTATTTGTGGCATTTTGTATTTTCTGAATTTGTACTCTTACGATCCTATTGTTAATGTTAACACTAAAATATTGGTAGGAACACTGATAATTTTTCTAAATGTATTCAGTGTTCATTCGTCAACTACAGCTTATTATATTCAATGTATAGACTATGAACGAATTTAAACAGTATGTCAACCCATCCTTCCTGTACTGCATAGCAGGTCTCCAAAATGAAGACAATGGCAAACCTGACAACTGTTCCCCACCCTCCAGATCATAGTGCTTGTAAAGCTTGTTTCCAGTCCTCCTTGTTGTGGCATATGGATGAACTCAGACTCCCCTGCTCACTCAAGCACCACTCACTCTGAAACCTGCAGTGTCCTCCCCCTGTTCTCTTAGTGAGCCAGAATGGCTCTTTCTCCCCTCATCTAAGCCACTTTAATCATTTTAATGATATATTCTAAGAAGAAGTAAAGGGATAAGAAGGCACAGTAAACACTGCAATTTTTTATTGATCTTAGAAAGGAAGCTAATTCTTAGATCTAAGTTGCTTCCAACTAATTTATGGACCAGATTGGCTAAAATTAAAGAAATTAAATTAAAGAATATTAGGAGGGCCAGAAATAGAAACCA
>PVHY01007564.1:0-66666 GCA_004024945.1 Uropsilus gracilis
AAAAAAAAATAAAAATGATTTAATAGTTAATTTTTATGTAATTAAAGCTTCCAAAATTTATAATTAGGAAAAAAAATATTATTTATACTTGTTGGCATTAAATTAAGTAATTCATTTAAGTTTTGGCATAGGATGTAATACATAACATGCACATGTGTATATAGATAAATGAATTTGTTAAATAAAGATATACATTGATTTTGCAAATAAAAAAAAAAAGAAATGGTGTGCTCCAAGGAGATGTCTATGAATGAGTGACACATTCATTAAATAGTTAAATGGCACAAATTTCCAGTTTGACGTTTTGGAGTTATAACGACCCCGTGATACTGTAGTTAACAATACTGAATTGTATATTTGAAAGTTGCTGACAGAGTAGACATTAAAAGTCTACAAGAAAAAAAGTCACCCTAAAAATAGTACAAATTTATGTCACATTTCAGTAAAACTGGAATAACATAAAATTAAGCCACTAAAAAAATATATATGTATGTGTGTCTGTTGTTTGATATTCATTAGGAATGCAGTGTTCCAGAGAGAGGAAAGAACTAAAGAGTTAAAGACACTGTTTCACTAAATTTACTTTCTGCTTCTTTCAACACCAGCATACTAAAACCACAGCAGTCTGATTTTATTATCATTATATATCAGGATTTTACTGAGACACTCATTTGATCAAAGCATATTGCTTTTTGAAAATACCTGCTCTTTGCATTCTTTTAAGAAGAAGTATATTTTGATGTAAGTATATAAAAGAATATATATTCCTATATATAAAATATAACACATCTTATATACATATATCTATAGCATATATATATTATATATACTATATGTTCCTTTTGTATCGTATATAAGAATATATATAAGATATATACATATATAGTTGAGAACTGGACAGCGCGGTTCTGACCATGGACAGCTTGCTCTGGGGAGAGACCCAACAGAAGAAGGTGACCCTGGCCACAAGCAGCCAGGGCCCACACGTCCTGGGATACTTGCCCCAGGAAAGTCCTACATCTACTTACAGTCCTCTGATTACTCTATTTTGCTCTGTCTGGAAAAACTGCTTGTGAAACTGCTTTCTTGCACATAGCAATTACTTGCCCTTGGAGCTAAAGAACGTGTATGTTATATACTAATAAAACTTCTCAATAAAAACTGTAGGTGAACAGACACAGGGCAGAGCAGACCCCAGGAGTTGCTCCCCAGCCTGCCCTGCTCTGTACTTTATTTTCCTTTCTGTACTTGTATATTTTAATGCCCATGTTAACTTATCTCTGGTGCTCAGCTAAGCAGTCTATCATCATATCCATGCATCTATTTATCCATCCATCTATCCATATGCCCATTATATCTACAGATACAGATATATTTTTCTATCTAGACATAGACATATCTAGATATAGACAGAAATACATCTGTATGTATGTATCTATCTATAGACAGATATAGAAACATACAGAGTTATATATCTCACACAGATTACTTATTTTCAGACTAGCCATAAAGCTATTTATGTAGTCTATTATGGTACCATGAACCCCGAGCCTAAAGTTTTTTGTGTGTGCTTTCAGAGTTCACAGATGGGTACAGAGTTCCTAGAGGATGGCACCCAGACAAGGAACAGGGATTGGGTTTGTGGCTTGTGCACTGTCTTGGGAGTGAGGACAAAGAGAATTCCTGAAAATTATGGGGCTCCATTGGTATTCCCGGAATGTGGGGTAGTAAGAACAGTAACATAGTCTTATTTGTTTGCATATAGCTGAGCTGTGGGAGAGTGTAAAGAGAAAGATCATCTGATTGTAAACGGAAAAATAAAAGAAAAAGTGAATATAAAAGTAGAATGAGAGGACAAAAAAGAAGTTATAAAATTATAGATTTGAAGAGGGGTATTGGCTAGGGAGTGCCTGAAAACACCATTTTTTAAAACACTTTCAATTTTTTTAAAAACACTTTTCATGGTTTATAAAAAAATCTTCTTATTCATGCTATTTTATAGAAATGCTAACACCACTCCTTCCTGCCAGTATTTCCTATACTTTCTTATAGTACTGTAATCACTGAGTATCCCCCACATGATAGTGTGCCTTTTTTGTTCATGTACACATTTTATTTCACTGAATCTAAGACGCCATCAGTTATAACTCACCATTGCTTTATGTACTATTAAGAAAGAGATAATACATTTTTGCTAGATTATTTCAGGGACATTAAAAGATGAAAAAAATGCGTACCTTAACAACCAGTAAAACATATAGTAATCTTATTTAAATATTTTATCATTTGAACTTCTAACAACTATATAACATTGAGATAATTACACAAGCTGTAATACTATTTAGAGTATCTGGTCGTAACATACATTACATAAAGAACAAATTATCTTACTGTTCTTTTGGTGAAATATTTGATATGACAATTTAATGTCTAATTAAAAGTGATGTTAAGATAGAAAAGACATGGCAATAAGATATCAAATCAAATCAAATTTGAATCTACACTGCCATTTACTAGCTGTGCTACATTACACAATTTAGGTAACCTGCATTATTTTAATTTTAAATTTTCAAATTGCTAAACAGAGTTAAGGAGTATTACGATTCAACGAAAACATTCTTGCCATTCTGAATAATACTATACCTTCAAAGCTGACATAAACAATGTGTATTCAGACTCCCAATCCCAATTTCTGTGTAGTGTTTTTAAGGCATGAGTGAGTATCACCATAGAGAGGAAAATCCAGGATAACTTTCTTAATATACTGTTTAAGAGAAAAATGGAAAACAAAAAAATATCTACATCACCAAAAGCAACAGACAAATATGTTAAATATTCCTAAACATGTCTGAATTCATTCTAAAGGAGTATAGGGATCATTCTAAGAATCATTCAACATCGAAGGGAAAACATCAAAACTACAAAAATTATGACTACAGTACTAACTTCCTCTTCAATCTTCTATTACATTAGTAGTCTAGTATTTCCCTCTATCAAAAGCTTGGTTTTGATTTAATGATATCAAATGATAAAATTGGTTTTTAATTGTCTTTTGTACTTAAAGCCACTGTACCACTACCTATAACTTGAATATTAATGATATTTAGAAAGGGTCAATCTTATCACAGCTTTAAAATTTTTTTTTTTTTTTGAGACTAGGTCTTGCTATTTTTGTCTGTGGAACCGCAGGCTCTCGTTGCCCGGGGTACCACAGACTCAAGCAGTCCCCAGCCTCAGCTTCCCAGGTAGCTGGGATTACAGGCACGCACCACCATGCCCAGCTATTTTTTTGGAACTAGGTCTCACTACGGGCCCCAGGCGGGACTCGAACTGCGATCCCTAGCCCCTGCCGCTTCATAGGCTGAAGCTTACAAGCACGAGCCACCGTGCCCGGCCTAAAATGTTTTAATGTTTATATATTTAACAGATATAACAGATCATCAAGATGTCCTTTACAGCAATTTTATATTTTAAAGTTAGATTTATTAAGATTCATATTAAAACTAACCCTTCAAACATAGATGTTAAGTATTATATGAATTTAAGCTAATTATCTATTAATCAGTATTTCATGTATTATACTTCAAAAGCTCCCATGATCTCATTTAGTACTAATGTTGACTAAGTTTGTGTTTTTGCTCCAGTAACTCCAGATGCTTTCATTCTGATAGATCCACATAACCAGGATGAGAGTACATGGATCAGGGCACGCACACTGGGGACAGAGAGTAATTTCAATCAAGACTTATTGTGTCATCTTGCAAAAATCAGGTAACCTGCACAAGTTTCAATTTTCAAAAGTGGCAAAAATTAAAAGTGTCAAGATTAAATGAGAAAATAAACTGAAAGGCTCTCTCCCGATGTCTTGCAGATGGCAAGCACTCAAAAATTGGTAGTGATTGTAAGTGGACATATAGGTAGAAGCTAAGAAAACGTTTGGTAGATGGTAGTGAAAAATGGCAGATTTAGATGAGTCCATTAAGGAAGAATATGTAGTGTTCAAAAAATAGCTATGAGAAAGACCTAAGAAACCAAATTGTTTAAAAAGCCGTTATAACAAAAAGAATCTGTGAAGAATGTGCAGAAATGAAGAGAATATAGAGCATTAGGAAAGATGCCTTTTACTGACGGTATGAAAGCAAATTTAAACAAAAGCATTGACTAGACATACCTGGCAGGAAGACAGTTTGTTACATGTTTTAGCAGAGTGAAACAGAAAGAGGTTAAAACTGTATAAATTGAAGGTGACTGGAAAATGAGGAGATGGTGATCGCTTACTGAACACACAATATGACTATTCTTTATGCTAACCGCTTGAACAAGGGGGACATGATGATTTTAATGAAGTTACTGCTAAAAGCAAGAAATTATAAACTGCTTACCAGATGTATTTACATATATTAACTTGGTATTTAAACATGAAGACTGTCAAGAAGACTATTAGTTCACTGCATATGGAAGTGACAATGGTCATTTGTAACTTAAATCTTTATAAGATCCTTGGTTTTCATTTGTATCTGATTCACAGTTTGTTGCATTTCAGACTATAAAATAAAATCATATATAATCATGCTAAAGAACACATAAACTGAGATAGATACTATGGAGCTTTCCTTACTTGAAATACAGACAAATGAGGAGGTGAGATGAAACATGATGAAAAACAAAATAGCATTGAAGTATGATTTATAAAGCTGAACTAAAAAAAAAAATACTTAGATGTGTCAAACTTAATTCTACTGTTAGTAAACATTAAATGAACTAACATTTTAATTCACCTTTTGTTTGATATTTTCTGCCATCCATGGGCTACTAAAATACAGAATCCCATGCTAGGAACATATAATACTCGCTCAGCAACAACAAATCCAACTGGAAAAAAAAGGTTCGATGCAGGGATAAATGGTAATGCCATTAAACAAAGTGCCTACAAAGAAAAAGATATTTTATTAAACTAAAAACAGACTTTCACATCCAAATATTTGATTATTTAATTTAGCAACTACGACAAGAAATGATGCATTTGCAAATTATTAAAAATACTTCCCGGCACTCCAGGATTTCAGAGTACCTACCAAATTAGGAAAAGTTAATAAACAGTTCTTATTTTACATTAAGAATGTATAAATTATGACTACATGTCATTTCTAACAAATAATTTTAGGAAAACTCAATGAGCTAATAAATTAGAATAATTTGAACAAAGAAAGATGCTGCTTCAGAAAAGATGTATTTGTTGAACTAAAGATAGCCTCTTGATAAATTAAAGGTAGTGCATAAAAATAAGGAAATTTCTTACCATTAAAACAGTCTTGGAGGAATCACCAGGGTATCTGAGACTGAATATTCCCAAAGCTCCCAATAAGGAAAAGAAAATAAATGTGGCAAGATTTCGAATATCTAGAAATGACTCTATAAGTGGTATTGTTCCCATGGTCCAATCACAGCAGAGCTCTGAAGGATTTAACAGAAGCCAAGCATTTACAGGAAGGAGGTAGTTAAAAGTTAGCTGCCTTGTGGGAGTTGGGCTTACAGCTGCTGGGTTATCAAACCTATACAGAGAATGAAAAACAAAACAAAACAAAAAAAACCCTTAAACTTAAATATTTTCTAGACACAAAACTGACATATACCATATATAAATTAAATAATGAATAAAAGCATTAGATGCAATCTTGTTAACACAATATTTTTTATGATTACAGCAAACTCTTGCCAAAATTTGCACTATCCTTTATGAAATGTCTAGCAGAGACGATATTTATAAAGAACTGTTTGAAGGGCAAGTAGCTTATCTATTTCTAGTTTATTATTAGAGTCATTAAGACATGCGTGCTATGATATTACAACACTCTGCAGAATCTTCATTAAATCATGACTTTTTGATTAAAATAAGTTTTGAAAGACTCACTGTTGATATATCATAAGAAAGCTTCTGAGAAAACTAACCAATGTTTTCTACATGAGATGCTTCTTTCAACACTAGATGCTACTAATATTATGCTTCTTAAAAAGAAAAATCTATCACTTACAAGCTTTCTCTCTTTGCTGTGACTTCTAGGATGCTAAAAGCCAGATTTTGAGTAAAGAACAGAAAATATACAGGCACATGTAACATTTTATTTGTGTTTAACTTAGAGGGCACCTTTCCAGTTTTCACCATCAATGAAAACTGATAAGCATATATATGAGGAAACACCCAAGGTAAGAGTAGTAGTAGGTTGACTCATGTTTCTCAGAAACTCATGTCTACTCAGAAATTCAGATGTGATCTTATTTGTAAATAAAATCTTGACAATGCAATATTATGAAGATACGGTCATACCAGATTGGGGTGAGCCCTAAATCTAGTCAGTGGTGTCCCATATAAAGAAGGCCAGACCAGATGGAACAAATGGGAATGAAACAGCTACACATTAAGGACCATGAAAGATTACCAGCAAATAATAGAAGCCAGGGGAGGGACATGGAATAGATCTCTTCCTCACAGCCTTCGTAAGAAACCAACAGCACCTGACATGATTTTGAACTTCTGGCCTGAAGCACTGAAATAATAGATTTCTCTTCCTTTAAGCCATTCAGTTTCTGGTAATTGTTACAGCAGTCCTAAGAAAACTTAACACTGCCTGAAAATTTTAGATACATTTCTTGTAACATTGTACAGAACTGGGAAAATTTCATTAGCAGCTAGAGTGGATACACTCAAAATTCCCACTCTACTAGGTAAGGTTGTCAGAAGTCTCATGTCAACAGTGGAAAGAAATTTGGTCTATTTTAAATGCTGTGATCTCAAAACTAGTTAAAGATCAAGACTAAAAGATGAAACTTTTTAGTAACTTAGATAAACCCAAGGACAACGCTCTAAAATATTTACAAGAATAAATTAAGGGACCATCACATATGACATGTATTAAAAAACTATCAGGTGTATAAAGAAATGGAAAAATTCAATTCACTAGGAATCAATTATTCAGTATAACTGACTAAGACACATATAAAATTAGCAAAACAAATTTTAAACAGAACATACAAAACATTATAGAACATACAAAGGCAGAACATACAAAACATTATAAAAATACTTAATAAAATTTCTAGAGATGAAAACAATGTCTGAAATGAAAAATAATTAGAAGACGTTAAGACAGAAGAAAAACTAGTGAATGTGAGGGCACTAAAGAATGTATTCAAAACAAAAATGAGAGAGGAGGTCAGTGTAGGGAAAGAATAATCATAGTTTTGTGTGATAACTCCAAGCAGCCTACTATTACTATGCATGTAGTTGGAGTACCAAATGAAAAGGGAAGAGAGGAGACAGAAAAAGTATTTTAAGTAGTAACAGATGAAATTTCCCAAATCAAGAACAGAAAAAAGACACTACAAGCAGAAGCATAAAGACAAAGATGATAGAGAACTACAGGACTTCACACTGGAAACACTGCACGCCATAACATGATCACTGAACATTTTAAGAACACTGACAGTCAATGAAAAACAGTCAATGCAGAATTCTGTATCTGGAAAATAATTTTTCAAAAACAAAGGTAATATAGAGAGACATTTTTATCTCTGTATTTCATGTCAAGAAATGTTAAATGTATCAAAGCATAAAACTGTACTGTCAAAATTATATCACTTTGTAAATCAACAGTACTTTGTTTGAAAACCTTAAAGTTCTTCATTCACAAGAAAATGATAGCAGAATCAGATAAAAATATGTATTTACTAATGAACACCGGAAATGGTAACTCACTGGACTAATACAAAAGTTTTTTTATTCTTTAAATTTCTTCTAATTTCATTTAAAGGAAAAATAACATGTTGAGGATTTACAGTATATGCTAAAAGAAAATGTACACAAATGGCATGAAGACTGGGGTTACAATTTAAATTAACTGTATGTATTTATAGAAGAATGTGATTTTATGTTGTATACGGTTGATACATATAGTTGAAATCATTATGTCCCTTGAAGATAAAAACTGCATGAACAAAAATTATATGAAAATTCTGAATAAAACCACTAAAATAACATAGCAATGATTTAGAGTTAATAAGTCAACACAGAAATAAAATGGGATAATAAAATTAAATCCAATGATGACAGAAGAAAAAATAGAGAACGAAGACCAGACAGGAACAGCAAGATGACAGATTCACATCAAACTTTATCAATAGTTACAGTAAATGTGAGTAACAGAAACAGTTCATATACAAGACAAATATTTTATGGGTAAATATCGGTACAATGAGCTTATTTGTTTTAAAATCAAATAAGGGAGATGCAACTACATGCAGCCTACAAGAAATCCAATTTAAATGTAAAAATAAAGGTGGATCAAATGTAAAAAATGGGAAAAAATATACTGCACAACACAAACAAAAATGAATGGCCATATTAATACTATATAAAGTGAGTTTCTGAGGGATAAAGTTCATTTAAAAATGATAAAGGTATCAGTTTCTGAAGAAGATATGCTAATTCTAAATGTTTCTGAACTTAGTAATGGAGTTTCAAAACAAATCTAGGAAAAATTTACAGAAATGCAAGAAGAAATAGACAGATGCTTCATACGCATTTCGATGATTATAGTGAAAAATTTCATATCCCTCTCACAAGACCACCAAATCATTAAGGATATAGAAGATTTAACACTTAACCAATTAGGGAGGACTCATCATCTTGAGTGTGGTGTTTTCATGATTGTAATAACACATAAGTCAAAACACTGTACATATAAAATATATCGTTTTTAAAATGTTAATAATATCTTAATGATAAAACACCTCAATGTAATCAAAAACTTTTGGGAACAGTCATAATCACTTAACCCGAAACTTAAAAAAAATAGAATGGATAAAGAAGTTCATTTAAAAATGATAAAGGTATCAGTTTCTGAAGAAGATATGCTAATTCTAAATGTTTCTGAACTTAGTAATGGAGTTCAATGTAATCAAAAACTTTTGGGAACAGTCATAATCACTTAACCTGAAACTTAAAAAAAATAGAGTGGCAAAAAGAACCAGAATTTCATACCTGGTGAATACCGGAAGTTGGGACTGAATAACCTGGACTCTAATCACAACAAGTAGTAGTGTACTAAACATCAAAACAATGAGTTTTATTAGGGTCTGCAGCATAGAAAATGGAATACTACCCTTTCCACGGAGAAACTGTCCAGCTGTTGTACATAATAATGGCAAAGTATACTGAAAAAGAAAGAAAACATTTTTAAGCAAATAACAACATACTACAGTGTTTTTAATAATGTAGTACATTCTAAATAACACAAGTTACAAACTGACTATAATTAAAAGATTAAATTTGAACACTGTTGAACTGATAATGAATAAGACAGCCCAATGGACTTATTCAGTAACGATTATACTATCTAGCTCTATTGCATATTTTTGGAAACTGCTTAAAGACTGCACTTTAAAAAAATCAGTCCTTAAAAAAATTGGAAGTGTGAGCCGGGCACGGTGGCTCATGCCTGTAAGCTTGAGCCTATGAAGTGGCTGGGCCAGGGATCACAGCTCGAGTCCCACTCAGGGCAACACAACCTAGTCCAAAAAAATAGCTGGGCGTGTTGGTGCACGCCTGTAATCCCAGCTACCTGGGAAGCTGAGGCTGGGAACTGCTTGAGTCTGTGGTACCCCGGGCAATGTGAGCCTGCCGTTCCACGGGCAAAATAGCGAGACCTAGTCTCAAAAAAAATTGCAAGTGTAATAAAATATTAAGTAAGCAATTTCCAGTAGAGATAAGAACAAGATAAGCTTGTTTCTTGAATTTTGGTAGCATTATTGATAACCAGATCAATTTAATTAATGATACATTTAGAAAATATTTATCATAATCTCACTCAACTAGGATAAAGACAGCAACAAGAAAATTTATGTTTCTCTTACCCCTTGGGCAATAAATACTTCATACACACAGCAAATTCCCACAACTGTTATTCCTTGCTCTTTACACAGTGTTGCAATAGCAACTAAAAACACTGTTAAAGCAATTGGAGTCCACACTGCAATCCAAAAACAAAATTAAAAAAAAAAAAAAAAAGGATACACAGAACAGTTTTATAACATCATAAAAGGATATTTTAACTGAGACAACTATTAGACATTACAGAAAAACTTAATAGTGATTCTGTATTCATTTATATTATTTCCCATTGACCTATATTTATTTTTAAAATATATTTAAATTTTACAAATTTTGTTTTACAAATATAAAGTAAAACATCAAGACATATTATTTGAATTAAAAAGTTTCTGTGAAGAGGAAAATTAACCAAACATTAATTTTCAAAACTAAGGTAAAGAAATTCACAGACCTGAGATTCATTATTAATGAACTACCAATCTGAAATAAACACAAATATCTGAACATATCACAAATGCACGAACACTTTATTTGTAACCACTAAAAATTTGAAGTTGACAACTACTGGGCACACTCTTATTTTTAAAAAGACTATATAAAAATTGAGACCAGTTAACTGCAAGCATTTGTCAGTATGATTTGCTTTAAAAAATTACAATAGTATAAATCCTAAGTTGGTTGAATGGAAAACCTACTTCATAACATTTAAGTAGAGGTCTGCTATTCAGGAAATCTGATTTAAAAACACTGACTCGTGAGTTATATTGGATCTACAGCTAAATTGCTTTGTGACTTTCAATAACTTACCTAAACTTCAATTTTTGACGTCAGCTTGAATCATTAGACCAAGATAATGTATACAAAGCAATTTCCAGAACAGAGGCTCAGTATGTAGGTAACTATGATCAACACATATTAAAAGATACATATGCTTACTTTTGCCTAAACAACACTATCCACAGTCTACCAGGTATGAAAGAGAGACAACTAAAGTATTAATACTTGTAACATTGATAGGTAACAGCAGTTAGAACTAAGAATGATTCTAAAACCCTTATAGTCTAGTGGAATTTTAAAAAGATAAATCATATAAAATTTATTAGTTATAATAAAATTAACATCATCAATACTGGGGTTTTTTATATTTTATATATTCTTACAGAAATGTACTTTAGAAAGTTAGAAAGAAATATACTTTTAGAAAGCTATAGAAAGATATAAAATACTAGACATTTACCTATAGAATTGTTGGGTCCTTTTGATTTGGTATATGACAAAAAAGCCGCCAGAAAAAAAATGGATGACAAAAGTTCTGCTCTTCCTACAACACCTGTTACCTAGAAAGGGAAGTTGGAGGAGGATGTGATTCACATTAATGAAGAGAATATTGAAAATTAAAGCACATATGACACCAAAAGTAATTTAATTAGAAAAATTGTTAAAACTTTCAGGTGCATTTTCTGTTTCTAAAACATGTTGTGAATGCCCTCTAGTGGTAAATCTGTGATTCTCTCATAAAACACAATTAGCAGTGACTTTAATAGTTCTTTTTATTAGCTGATTTTGAAATAAAGACATCAAGTTACAAACAGTAGAGATCATATGTACCCTTTACATCCAGCCTTACCAAAGGCTATATCTGGAGTAAATATCTGGAACAGTTCTTAATTTACATACATTTCAATATATTTTCACCCCCACCTAATATATTCCCCCCCATCATCTAAATTTGTTTTATTTAAAGGCTATTTTCTGCACTTTGAAACACAAATATTGCCAAGTTAACAAGTACTAAAATATTAAAAACTACATTGACAAAAAAGTAACAAAAAGTTCTATTTGCTTATACTGTATATGACAAATTGAGATGTTATAACATGTTCATGAATGTTTCAAAAATAGTTTTAAATTTAAATGTCATGTAGGAAGAAAGCAGACTGTATCCTAAGACATTAGGACATCAATTTAAGATTCTTTAATACCTGGCTTAACTTCATAGCCAATTATTTTTTTCTTTAAAATAGGTATTATTAAAATCGCTGTGTGGACTTAGTTAAAAAAAAAGATATGTTAACACTGATTTTAAAACAGTGGTTTGATTTTACTTACCGCTTCTGTGTGTATTGGGTGAACTGCAAAAAGTAGAGATGCAATCAAACTACTCCTGCTGTCCAGAAAAAGTCTGCATACTTTAAGAAATAACACACTAACCACAGCATGAAAAATCATATTTAGGAGATGATATGACATTGGTTTAAGTTCACTAAACAGATAATTTAAGCGAAATGTCAATACTGTTAAGGGACGATATGACTTGTGGCTTCTCTCCTGAAAGAATAAAGAAAATCATGATTACTAAACATCTTTAGTGCTTCAGAGTACAAAAACTAATCATTGTATTTACTACTGAAAGTATATCTACATTTGGTTGAGAAATAAAATAATGAAGTACCCCAAGAATAATACAAATATGAAAGACATCTTTAGAGTCTGTATTTTTTCCTAGTTCATTAGTAAAAAAACAAGACAATTTCCTCTCTATATAGTGGTCAGATAATTAAAAGCAGAGGAAGAACATATAATTCCTTTCAACACAGAAAAAAAAAAAAAAAAAAGGCGGCAGGAGAATAATTGTTGCACTAGAGTACAAGATTTTCAAGAAGACCTGCTTAATCACCACTTATATAAATGCTGATTAGATCTTCCAAAGAAATAAAAAACAAAACAAAACAAAAAATTTACCAGTTCAGTTTAAATAGCGATAACCAAAAAGACACTGATTAGCTGCTTTATGAAAAATACTTCCATGGTGTTTAAACCTGAATATTTAAACCAAAAGTACCTAAATTCTCCACAAGAGCAAAATTTTTCTTAGACACCTTTGTTATGATATTCTTGCTTGGAAATATATAAAATTTTATATGAAACTCCTAAGCTGAAGCTACATTAATGAGAAATATTTTGTCCTTAGACAATAATCAAGTCAGATTTAAGACTATAACACACAGATCAAAAATAGACAAAACATTACCCAACTTTACATTATGGTAACCACACTCATTTTCTTTGCTCTCGCTTTACCTCTGAGAGCATTTTGCTGTAACTCTGTCATACAAGTCTGTATTTAGGCCTGTTCAAACCTAATAAGGAACATTAGGATGCACAAGAAGTATTTCCCTTTGAAATGAGACACATTTTAATATCTCTGTACTGACTATAACAAACCATGAGTACTGTCTACCAAGAAGGTCCTTTAATGCTTGGCCAATTCATGAACACCCTTCAAATTTCATCTCAGGCATACAAAATTGTTTAAAAAAATTTCTATTGCTTGCGCGCGCGCGCGCACACACACACATCATTGTATACCCCAAGGTTCTCCCATCTCCTTAACACCCTTAACACCCTTAACACTCCTTAACCATCTTAATCTTTTGTGCCCTCCCCCTACCACGCTTTCTCCCACTTTTCCCTCTCTTGCTCTATGGTTCAGTTCTGTTGGCAGTTTTAAATTTTTCTTATCCGTTTGTTTTTTCCTAAATCCCTCATATAAGTGAGAACATCTCATATTTTTCTTTTTCTTCCTGGCTTATTTCTACTAACATGATTCCTTCTAGCTCCATCCATGTGGCTGCAAATGATGTAACATTGTCTTCTTCAACTGATGTATAATATTCCATTGTGTAAATATACCACATCTTTTTTAGTCATTCGTTGGTTTTAGGGCATCTGGATTGTTTCCATATCTTGGCAATTGTGAACAGTGCTGCAGTAAACATGCACATACAGGTGTTCTTTTTAACTAGTGATTTTGGGTCCTTTGGGTAAGATTCCAGTAGTGGGATTGCTGGGTTGAACAGTAATTCCACTTTCATTTATTTGAGGGTTCTCCACACAGTCTTCTGCAGTGGCTGGACCAGTTTGCACTCCCACCAGCAGTGTAAGAGTGCTCCTTTTTTCTCTACATCTGTGCCAACACTTGTTGCTTTTTTGTTGTTTGCTTTGTTTTTTTTTAATATGGGCCATTCTTACTGGTGTAAGATGGTCTCTCAGTGTGGTTCTGATTTGCATTTCCCTGATTGTTAGTGATGTGGAGCATTTTTTTTTTTAATGCCCATTTGCTATCTGTATTTCCTCTTTGGAGAAGAATTTTTTTAGTTCTTCTCATTTTCTGACTGGACTTTTTGCTTTTTTTTTGATGTTATGTGAGTTCTTTGTGTAACTTTGTTATCAGACTCTCATCACTTACATGGAGGGCAAAAATTTACTCCCACTTCATTGGATCTTTTTGTTTTGTCTGTTGTCTCTTTTGCTGTACAGACGCTTTTTAGTTTGATGTAAACTAACTGTTTGTTTTCCTTCATTTCTTTGCCAGCTGTAGATGTGTCCTGAAATGGATTTCTGAAGTGCAATTCACGGAAGGTTTTGCCCAGGTTTTCCTCTAAGCATTTTATGGTTTCAGGTCTTACATCCAGGTCTTTTATCCATTTTGAGCTGGTTTTTGTACAAGGTGTGAGGGAGTAGTCTTGGTTAATTTTTATGTTGTGGTCCAGTTTTCCCAGCACCATTTACTGAAGAGGTTGTCCTTGTTCCAATGTATGTTTTTTGCCCCTTGTCAAAGATTAGTTGACAATATATGTGTGGGTTTTATCTCTGGACACTCGATTCTATTCTACTGGTCTGACTGTCTGATTTTGTACCAGTACCAGGCTGTTTTAATTATTATGGCTTTGTAGTATAAGTGAAGTCTGGGGTTGTAATACCTCCATTCTCTCTATTTTTGGTCTGGAGGGTTTTCAATATTCGAGGTCTTTTGTTATTCCAGATGAATTTCAGTAACGTTTGTTCTATCTCTTTAAAAAATGTCTTTGGGAATTTTATTGGAATTGCATTGAATCTATAGAACGTTTTTGGTAAAACAGCCATTTTGATCATGTTGATTCTTCCAATCCAGGAGCAGGGAATGTCTTCCCTTTTTTTTCATGTCTTCTTGTGGTGTAATGGTAAATGAAGTGATTTTTTCAATTTCTTTTTCTGGCTGATTTTTTGCATATAAGAAAGCCACTGATTTCTGTGTGTTGATTTTGTATCCAGTTACCTTACTGAAATAGTTTATTATTTCAATTAGTTTTTCTGTGGATTTTTTTGGGTTTTAGAGTAGCATGTCATCTGCATATAACGATAGCTTCATTTCTTCTTTCCCTGTATGTATCCCTTTTATGTCTTTCTCTTACCTTATCGCCCTAGCTAGAATGTCTACAAAATTGTCCTTAACAACTATTCTGAACTGATGTAATTTTAACTCAAAAGTAGAAAAGACTGTAAAAAACCTGTGAGTGCCTGGTATGTTACTGTGACTCCACTTAACATATCTGCCATTTGAAAAGGAGTCTGAATATTGTAGAGAATAATTATATTTTAAATTGCAGTATACATAATTGCTTTATTAGGTCAATTAGATGTACATATACCACAGGTAATTACCTACTAAAAGATAGAATACTAATATTACTATTCATATAACTCACTATTAATTCACTTGAAACACTACAATGAAAAATAAACAGTAACTTAGTAGATACCATCCTTACTCTAAAAACCAGCTGACTCCATTATGAACAAAACAATTCAAATTATTACTACGTTTAGATAAAGAATTATTGTGCCATTGCTTGGCAACAGAAACACAAGGTTCAGTATAATGTATAATGTATGAATAAAATAACAGTTCTTGGCAAAACATAGTGAGTGTACATATGCAGAAGTTGCTTTAACGCAGGTATATCACAATTCAAATGCCATGAATATCGATGTGGCCCCTTAGAGCTCAACAGTTCTCAAACACTGGCTGTATCAAATAATCACTTACATAACTTAGAAAATAACCTCTTATTCTCCCTAGGAAACACTTCAAAAACAAAAAAGCAAAAATAAACAAGACAGAAAAAAATACTGATGCCTACATCCCATTAGTTAGTAGATAACTATTAACAACAGGTTTGGTAGAGTCTTGGTGATATTTTTGTAAGTGCTTCAGGAAGAATCTACTGTTGCAGCCAAAGCTGCAACCCATGAACATAGACAATCAAAGAATTACCTATGTGAAAAAAGGATTTGCTGAAGACACAGTCTGAACACTGACAGGCTCAGAGGAATCCAAAGACTCTTCATTAAGGCAATATTCACACAGCCAAGGAGAATGTCTGAAACCCTCTATTAGACCTGCACTGGTGGGAAATTCCTTAGGAAAGTATGCAAGCCTGCACAAAGGCTTCCAGGCTGTCATTACGTGAGGCCAGCAGTCACTAGATTTCTAAATGTGGCAATTCCATCTTGCCAAAAAGTTATGACACTTAATACTACTAAGAATAATTTTTTCCTAGTGGCACATTTGTCCATCAGAAAATATAAGTGACATTTTTCATTATAACTTGTTATTCTAATTTGTTCATTTTGTCTGAGTTTATTATTATCAGCCATTTTTTTTTCCTTTTGGTATGTTCGCTAAAACAAGTTGCTCTAAAAATAAAAAAATCCCACAAAATATAGTACAGAGTCTATGAGGTCCTTTCATCATTTGGTATACTTTTCACTCAAAATCACAACCTCATGATTAAAATCACAACAAATACTAGAATAATTTTGGGCAACAGACACACACTACTATGGGTCTCTGGAGATAAAGTAAAAGGTAGAAAAATTATCTAAAAAAAATGCATGCTATAATAGGGCCATATTCTCCCCTCATTATCAAGAGTTTTTTTTTTTAAAGCTTAAGCTACGTGAGAACATGATGGTTATAGGAAAAATAAGGTCTGTTTATTTAATAAGAAAACAGTTGTAACATGTTTATGACTAGAGGAATGAAACATTTCACCCTTGATAAGCTTCCAAATTTGGAGAATGCAGAAAGGGGTCATAAATTACAACTCATAAACTATTAAAGAGTATTATAGTGATGTGTTAATAACTATATGCCAGGCACTGTAGTTAGGTTAATTCATTTATTTATCCTTAAAGTATTACTACTACAGAATAGTGATTTGCCATCTAAAAAAAAGAAATATATTTAGCATTTGATTTTTCACACAACATATTGTTTCTTAAAAATTTGACCATGGTTCACAATCAAGGATAAATAAATGAATTTAACAATGATACTTGATATATAGTTGTTAAAACATATATAATACTCATATAGTTTGTTTCAGAGAAGAAAATCATATCCTCAATTTCTTTATTACAACATGTATGTCTCTTACAAAAACTTTTTTTTAGTGATATACTTGCTACAATGACAATGTTAATGAAGGATTAGTAAAAATTAAACTACAGTATTTTGAAATTTTGAGCTATAATTACGTAATTATTTACCTCAGACATAGGGGTTCCCCAGAAGTCATTCTGAAATAAAGTCTTTAATGGTGTAGATGGATGTAAGTCTTTATTATCCAGTATTGCCGAAACATCATCAAAAACAAAACCACAGAAGAGGCTGTTCCAATAGCAGGCAGTAACCACACCGACTATTAAGGTTATTTCTTTGAGGTTAATATCAGCCATCTTTTTCACAAGCACTTATGGACAAAATCTAGGTAAAAATCAAGATAAAATAAACAATTTTAATAGGAGGATAAATAAAGATTGAATGCTGTCTCAGAGAATTAATTCTTCAAAGTTCAGCTCAAACATCATACTCATTTAAGAAGCAGGTTAGAAATTCTCCTAAGACAAAATTATTTTCTTATATGAATATTTGCTTCTGTTACAGTCCTTTATCACACAGTGAACTCCTTATCTACCTTATTAGTGAAGGAGACAATGAACCTCTTTGTCACTAGTCACAGAACCTGGGAAACAGATGTACAAACTAACTTTAAACAACCAGTATGATACATAGTATAAATGAAGCTTAGTGGAGAAAGACACAAAACAGGCTTTCTAAAATGCAGAAAATGCTTCTATTTTAGTGTTAAATTTTGTATATAAATTAATCTTTATTGTAGATACCTATGCAAAGGTAAAAACATAATATACATAAAGGTTCAGCACCATGTGTAGTTTCGCATATCTACTGGGGATCCTTGGATAAAGGAGGAAAAGTACTACTGTACTTATGTAACTGGCTAACAATTATTATCCAATTTAGGAGCCTCCTTTAATTTGGACAAAGCTTTTCAAAAGTATGTGTCTTGCATGTCCTCAGGCTAGTCATACACCAGGCAAATACCTTAAGAGTAACTTCATCTGCCAGGCACGGTGGCTCGTGCCTGTAAGCTTCAGCCTATGAAGCGGCCGGGGCTAGGGAATCACGGTTCGAGTCCCACCTGGGGCCCATAGCGAGATCTAGTTCCAAAAAAAACTAGATCTAGCTGGGCATGGTGGTGCATGCCTGTCATCCCGGCTACCTGGGAAGCTGAGGCTGGGGATTGCTTGAGTCTGTGGTACCCCGGGCAACGAGAGTCTGCGGTTCCACAGGCAAAAATAGCGAGACCTAGTCTAAAAAAAAAAAAAAAAAAAAAAAAAAAAGAGTAAAGAGTAACTACATCTAAGGGGCTAAATGTTTTACTTCCAAAACACTTTTTGTGATTACTATCCCACAAACAATACTCTGTGGACCTAAATGTCTATGCAGAGTAATAAATGCAAAAAATAAATATCTTTATTTGATACATATATACAATAATATACGCACATAGTTTGTACATATTATGTATGCATGTGTGTATATTTATTTTTCTGCTGATTATGCTTGTGGTCACTCATGTGCTTAGTTACATTACTTAAGGTCTGGTATGTAAAGTGTAGGGGTCTCAGCTTGAAAGGCTAGTTAGTCTCTGGTATTTGTTATTACATCCAGTAGGTTAGCTTGAACATCTTTAAATAATTTCCAGAAAGCAGAAGGCAAAGTCCCAATGCACAAACTCTTTTCAAGTACCTGTTTACTGCACATTTTTTTTTTTTTAACAATCAAACAAGATAAACTTAGAATCAATGTGGGATTGGTGACAAAAGAGCAAGATAACTGAAGTTTTGGAAAGCAGTTTTGAAGATTCTCCAAGGGAACATTCTATGATAGAAAGAGAGAACTAGTTCCAATTATGGGCATGGCAGCAATTCAGTTGTGGAGTTATATTAGGTTCTGTCCATAAAAACTACCTGCAAAGATAGACATTAGGGGAAAAGGAGGGTGTTACATATGGACAATGATAAAGGGAGGCCATTACTATACCACTTTGACAATCACTATTAAATGATAGTTGTTTGCTACAGACTGGACAATTATTTTCCCCCCCCCCAATCTATGTTAAATTCTAATGCCAAAATGTGATGGCTTTTGGAGGCGAAGCTTCTGAGAAGTGATTAAGTAGTAAAGTGGAAGCCCTCATGACTGGGACTAATAACGTTATGAAAGAGGTAGGCCTAGCAGAGATTCTTCGCCCCTTTGCCACACTGAAAACACAGCAAAAAGATACCCTCTACGAACAAGAAAATGGGTTCTCACCGAATCTGCCAGGGTCAATGAATCTGCCAGAGTCTTGATTTTGGATTGCCCAGTCTCCAGAACTGGAAGAAATACATTCCCGTCATTTACAAACCACCCAGAGTATTCTGTTCCAGTTTCTGCACACAAATGTCTTCACCCAGATGAACATAGTCTGAGTGAACAGGATTATTGCTTGCTTACAAAAATGGGATGTCACTACATATGTGTGTAAAATATCCAAATGCATTTAAGATCATTCCTGAATTACATTATGGAGATTAAAACTGAATATAATCCTTTCAAAATATTGTAGTGAGAGTTTATTATTCTAATAATCTAATATTACTACTGTGGAAAATAGACCTTAGAGAAAAACTACATATGAATTTGGAACTACGCCCCGGAATAGAAAGTACTATCAGTTTAATAATTTCATGATTATATCTTCTTCTATGGAGAAAGATTGTACCTTTTTTTCAAGAATTATTTATTATGTTTTATAATTATCTTAAAGTTCATGAAACTTTCTTTGGCCTGTACAATTTGCTGAGTCGACATTTACAGTGACTCCTACTAATCTTTCCAGTTTCCTCATGTTTAGAAAAGACAAGTATCTGCTTGCTGCACAGTGAGTCTTCGCCACAGGAATAAGGCAAAACTAAACATTTACAATTCATAGGGGCTACTAAATTTCTTATAGCAATGCTTTATTTAGATGCTAGAAAAGCAAGCTTCTGCTCATTTTCTTGATAAGGTAGCAAAAAAGGGAACACATTAACACAGAAAGAATACGGACTGCTGGTACAAAGAACAGAGGTAGTAATTATAAAGGTAAGTGTTTCTAGTTAAGTGATTTATAGTCAGATAAAGTTGTTGCTTCTAAAACCAATGGGGGAAAAAAAAGAAAGCAGGTCTAGGCAAGTGCTCCTGTATTTAGTCCATTTTTTACAATTGTCACATAAATCTCTTCTCTTGTTGCAAACTGATTCCGAAAAAGGGATGGAAAATAATGGTGAGTTTCAGTGAGAATTTGTCTTAAGTTTCATGATTCAACTAGGCATAACTGTAATAAAGCGCATCAGAACCTTTTTTCCTGCTATACCGCCAGTATAGCATGGTGTACTGACTTACAACTATTACAGAATGAGAAAAAGAATGAAATCTAAGTACAGTTTTCATTGAGTCAGGAATATAATTGAACTCTAGAGTCTCAGTTTTATTAAGTATTAGGGAATTGCTTAGCTTCTATAATTTGCTTTCATGTCTGAAAAATACAATGAAAGCTTACCATTAGGCTGGGTACCTTGAATTGTTGGGAATACAAAAGTTTACAAGGTAAGGGCAATAAGAACAGTACAGAGAAAATAAAATCATATGTAAAAAAGTAGAAAATAATAGTTACAATGAACAAAAATCCAAGTTGCTATGGTTAAAACAGATTCCTACTGGGAAGTACATGTTATTTTCAGGACATTATACGACATAACATATACTCAAGAAATATTAGATTTCATTCCTGCTAAACTCCAAATCAACAGCACTGAACATGAAACAACTCAATGAAATTTTTGATTCTTGAGGAAGTTACATAATTAAAGTATGGTAACACACAGAAGAAACAAGCACTTTAGAAATACTGATTCCCACATGTGTGAGGAAGGAGAATAAATAGTTAAGAAAATTTTTTTCCTGTCAGAAAGACTGCAGTTCAATCACACTATTTAAATTGATCAGTGTGCTTATCCTCATCAAGTTTCAGTTTCTTAACTGGAAAATAAAGTATAAAACAAAACACCTATTTCATTAGATGGCTTTAAGATTAAATCAGATGACAAAACTGATAGTAATCAAAATAGCATGATATTGGCATAGAGACAAATACACAAAAATATGGAAAAGAACAGAGAACCCAGAAATAAAGTAATCAAGAATATACTATAAGGATAGTTTCTATAATAAACAGCTAGGAAAACTGGAAGAGTCACAGACATATGAATGAAATTGGACTCCTATCTGACACAAAAATCAACTGAAATGAATCAGACACTTGAATGAAAGACTCTGAAAACATAAAATTATTATAAAAGAACATAGGGGATGTCCGTGATACTGATCTTGACAATTTTTTTTTTTGATGGTGGGGAGGGGCTTTGAAACTATAAGCAAAGGCAACAAAAGCAAAAACAAGTGGAACAATATGACCTGTAAAAGTTGCACAGTGAAGGAAACAAAATGAACCAACTTACAGAATGGAAGAAAACATTTGTAAGTCGTATGTCTAATAGAGGGGTTACTATGCAAAATATATGCAGAACATATGCAACGCAGTTAACATTAACACAGACAATACAATCAAGACATGGCAGAGGAACACCTTTCCAAGATGTACCAAGTGCCAACAAGTTCATGAAAAGGTGTTCTACATCACAAATCGTCAGGGAAATGCATACCCAAATCCATCGAGCTATCAAATGGATTTAAAAAAATAAGGAAACGTAGTGTGTATGCAATGGACTATTACTTAGCCATAAAAAAGAACACGCCTTTTACCATTTACAGCACGGCTCGACCTCGAGGTAATGTATTAGGCTCAGGGAAATAAGTCAAAAGACAAAGAATTGTATGATTCTGCTAATGTATAGAAACTGAAAGGAAAAAAAAGGCTGATAGAAACTGGTCAAAAAGTACAAATTTCTAGATATTAGCGAATTCTTCTGGATGCAACAGAACGGTGAGAGAGAGAGAGAGAGGGGTGGTGCTTTTACTTCCTCCTCCGTCTTGTGTGACCCAAGCGTGTATTTTGGAAAGACATTTACCACTAAAGGGAAATTTACTACCCGTTATAATTATGAAAACAAGAAAAAACAAACACCTAAGAGAGAAGGCGCTGGCCCCGTCATGCCTACCCAAAATGTCACCAGATTTCCAGTTCAGCGTCTCTGAGACAGTTACGTACACTGCCGGGGTCCCCAGATCCAGAACGGCCCGGAGCAGCGGGATAAGCCACACTCGCGCACACGGGAGCCACCCAGACTGCAGAAGGAGCGTCACCCGTCGCTCACCAGGCAAGTGACAGTGACAGTGACAGCCCCGGCCCCAGGCCCCGGCCCCGGCCCCGACGTGGGCGCAGTTGATCGTCTTCTCTCCAGAACCTCACCTTCCACGCCGTTCACTCCGTGGAGAGAAAGGTGCGACAGGGAAGGCGGGGGGGTCTCCTCCGTTCTCCCCTCGCCCCCGAACCCCAATCTGGGGGCGGCCCCTGCCCCCCAAAACGGGGGGCAGATTCTGACACCCCGAAAAGCTCAAACTTTTTTTTCTTTCTGTCTTTTTCGGCTGAAGAGGGGACACCAGCCAGAGAGCACTGGCTAACGCCTTTGCGGAAGGCAGGGGTTCCCAAATCTTTAGACCCAGGCCCGGCCCTTCCCCGCCCCCCAAGGCAGGAGCGCGTCTAAGCCCGGACCGTGGTCCTCAACTCCTCCCCGCAGCTGACCGACCACCCGACCTCACCTGGGGGCGGTTCCACCAGGGATGGTGGCTTAAGGAAACCTCAGCAACGGCGGCTTAGCGAGCGACGCCACCGGAGGCACCGGCATGGTCCACCTCGTCGGGGTCCCCAGCCCAGATGCGCCTCAGCCAGGGCGCCTCCCGCCTGCGGGGTCTCTACCTCGCAGCGCCGGGACCGTCGCTGCCGGCCGCATTGCACGCCGGGAACGGCCGACCTCCGCCGCGCAGAGACTCCAACTCCCAGGACGCACAGCGTCGAGGCAAAATTGCACTCTGGGATTTGGAGTTTCCGTCCCTAGCTCGCGCCTCGGCCTTCGCACGCAAGCTCAGGTAGCAGGCGGGGGGGAACGTAAACGTAAAGCATCACCGTGCTGTCGTGAAATGTAGGCTTCGCGTCATCCGGGACCTTGTCCGGACCTCACTGGGTAGGGAATGGTGTCGCCTAGCAGCCACCGCCGCTATTGCTCGCTCGAGACGAGTTGGCGGGATCCGATGCTGGGGTGGAACCGCGCTGGGCAGCGGTCAGGCGTGGTCCAGGGCTTGGCTTGGTGGGTGCGGTAGATGAGTTAGTGGCGCTGATTGCCAGGCTTGTTGCCAGGCTTGTTCCGGTGGGTGAATCTTCGATCCTGATGAGCTGGAGCGGCGAATGTCTTCCCACGCAGATCCTTTAAGCCTCAGGGCCCATAAGCTTCATCCCCCTTTACCCGCGCTTTAGCCTTTAGTTCTCAATGCGTTTGGCCTCTCCATTCTTTCCCCGTTTCCCCGATCCAGCTACATTTATTTCAGTCTTCCCCCCCCCCTTTTTTTTTATCCCCAATTCCGGCTTCCCCAAACCAAGGGTCGTTTTCAGCCTTCGAAGCACTTGGCACCCTTAGTTATTTACGCGCCCTAACTTGCATTCGTTTTAGCAGGAAACCTTAGGTTATTTGGCTCGTACAATACCCAATGGTTTGTGCCAACTGCTGTCATTTTGATTCAGGCTGCTGTGCCCACTTATTCGTTAGTGTGGGTAAGGAGCCACCCTCACACCTTACAGTGTTATAACAATGCAATGTGCAAAATTACAGGCATGGCTGCAAAAATGGTAATGCTCTTTACTTTGAAAATGTTAATGCCCCCCTGTTTTGTTGCAGAAGGTAAAGCACGGTAAAAGAATTCAAGATGCCACCTAATATAAACTGGAAAGAAATAATGAAGGTTGACCCGGATGACCTTCCTCGTCAAGAAGAATTGGCAGATAATTTATTGATTTCCTTATCCAAGGTGCTTAATAGATAGTAAATATTTACATACATGAACAACTACAATTAAGTTGTCCCCGAAAGCACTGAATAATACAACTGGAAAATGTCTTATATTTTGCTGCAGTTACGAATTGCATAATTGTTGCTTTTGTGTTACATAGGTGGAAGTAAATGAACTAAAAAGTGAAAGTCAAGAAAATGTTTTACACCTTTTCAGAGTTACTCAGTCACTTATGAAGGTTTGTATCAAGTAGATTTTAATGATAGCTTTTAGAAGCTTAAGAATCTGTTCGTAAATAACCTCTGTGGAAGTACTTTGCACTCAAAAATGAGATATCCTTACATGTGGATCGAGAATTTCAGTGTGAAAATATTGCTACCTTTTTTCTCAGGCTCCTAAAAGAAAGTGTAAGGAAATAACTTTGGTATATTTAAAAATCACATAGGGGATATGTTTATTAACATGATCTGGGGGTTAAATAAAAACTGCTGACTTAGTAAAGAGATCTGTTAAATGGAAGATTTAGGTCTGAGAAAACATAATAAATGGCTGGAGTAATTTTAGGTAAGTAGAAAGATCTAGTAAAATATTAGGGAGATTTTGGAACTGGAGACTGTCATAAAGAAAGACTGAGTTACAAATATGTTTATTCTTTGCCTTTGAAGATAAAAGCAGAAAGTTTATGTTAGGTTGCAGAGGAAATAGATGTTGGGTATAGTTTGAAAAAGACCTTAAAGATGTAGTTTGTGATAAACTTTAATGAGGAGCCCATAAATGTATTGAGCTGCAATTGGTAGATACAGAAATATACATTGGGGAGGTTAAATCATATGTGTCAGCAAGACAAATTGGAGGGCATCGAGGTTGTTTAGATAGCATTATAGAGGAATTTAGACATGAAAATGCAATAAAATAATGACAATTGGGTTAGAAAAAGGGAGATAATGAAAAGTATTACAAAGGGAAAAGTTGCAATACTCTTAAGATTTGAGGGAAAATGAGGAATCAAAGATGTTTAAAACTTTGAAGTTTAGAAATGAGAGTTTTAAGTAAGAAAATCATCTGTTCCCCAACAATTATTTACTGAATGTCTTTGTGCATCAGGTATTAAAGGTACTAAGAATCGGAATAGCAAATAAAGCAAAATTGTAATTTTCAGTGCTTTCAATTGTAGTGTAAGGGCATACTGAAATATTTTTGTAAATGTTTAGATGAAAGCACAAGAAGTAGAGCTAGCGTTGGAAGAAGTTGAAAAAGCTGGAGAAGAACAAGCAAAATTTGGTGAGTGCCTAATGTTTGTTATGGCATTAAGTCTGGAAATCATTCTTTTAACAGTGGAGAGTGAATTTTAAGGCATTTTTCAAAAATGTGTATGCTTAATTTAATTTGAAAGACATTTCTAGAATACTAATTTTAGAGGTCAGATGTAAAATAATTATTTTTCTCTTATGGTACCTGATTAATACAATCAGGACTCTTTTTTAAGAGATTTTTCTTCATTTTATTAAACTTCAAAAGTTTGTTTTGAGTTAAATCTAAATGAATTTTTTTTTCTTTTTTTTAGAAAATCAATTAAAAACAAAAGTGATGAAGTTGGAAAATGAGCTGGAGGTAAGTCATTTTGTCAGTAACTGGGGTGAAGACGTTACAGGTTTATAACCTGTTTTCAGAGCATTGATGCTTAAGGGGAATCATAGGTAGGTTATCATCTGTTTTGTGCTCTTGCTGTATAGTTTGGTCCCTGTGGTTCAGCAGCTATCATAGAGGCTTAGTTGTTGACAGTCAATTCTTTGTAACTCTGGGTGATGCAGAAAAAACTTAAGAGTTTTTCTGTGAACTGAAATTTAAATAAGTAAATTAAAAAAAAAAAAACAGTTCTTAAGCTAACATGACTAAACATCTGATGTTTTCCTGTGAAGCAAATTTAAAATCAAGACAGTTTTTTGTTGTTGATTCATTTGGGACTGACTTATCTTTTTGGTTGATTCCATTGAGATGGTTCAGCATTCTGCAGGTGGACGGGATACTCGGTTTTTACGTGATGAAATTCGCCAACTTGAGAAGCAACTGGAACAAAAAGATAGAGAATTAGAGGACATAGAAAAGGAGCTGGAGAAAGAGAAAAAAGTTAATGAGCAAGTAAGGCACATTTAATCAATGAATATTAACTGAAAATAAAATGATTATGCTTTTCATAATTATTGATAATTATAATTTTTTGGTATTTCAGTTGTCAATTACACTTGAAAGTATAATTATTTCATTCATAAATTATTTGTTTTCAGTTTTTGTCTTTGTATATGAGAAATGATGCCTATTTATCTCTAAGGTTTTATATCACTATATTGTCATAACATCTGTAAAATATAATGTATATGGTATTTCTGGTAAAGAGATTATATGTGCAGGTACATTTTCCTCAGGACTTTGGAGTTAGTTACACAAATATTCAAATGATGATTTAGTTTATAAATTAATAAACTTTTAATTCACTTATAAATTAATATATACATTTTTTAATTTACTTACATTAGTGATAGATTTGAAAATCATTTCTTGAATGATATATTCAGTACTAGTTAATATAATTCCCAGGTTTTTAAGTATGCCTTTTAGATTATTGAAAAGTTGTATTATTCTAACATTTTTTAAAATAATACATATTATAAGTGAAACTTTATATAAGAATTTTTTTATTAGCTCTTACATTGTTTCTTGTAATCTATAAAATAATTCATTTAATGTTAAATTGAATTTGAGGAAGCAGTTGCTTTTGTAGAAAAATATATGTATATTTCCACCAAAATAATATATTATTTTGCTTCAGCTATCAATATTTGATACCTGAGTTGGGCTATCCCTTTCCGGATGCCCAGAGATTTTCTGATTGTCCTATCAAGGTCACCATTGTGTTACATCCTGATACTTTTATTTGTCCATTGTTTTCTCAGAGGTAAAGGCTTGTACATTTCAAGGGAACAACAATGTGTATGAAACAATATTGCTATTTAAAGAGAACGCATCATAGCTTGATTTATCAGAGAAAGCATCCTTGATATTGTCACCCATTTTATTATATACTTGAGAAGAATCTTTAAAAGTCAGCAATGTATGTAATTTTCATTGTGGAAAAAGTATGGCTTGATGCCACTTAAAGGTTAAACATAAGCCTTTAGGAGATTAGCTTTTCAGCTGATTCATCAAAACTGTAATAGAACTATAAACTTAATTTCTGAGGAAATAATCTACAATATACAGTAATAGAATTATAGGGAATGTTTGTCTATCTAACTTATTTTTATATCAGCTTCTGATCCTTAATAACACACATCCTTAGCTGTCTTGTTCATACCATTATTCATAATTTAGACTTGACTCGTTAACACACAGAGAAAACTTAAAAATAAATGTGGTGCTTGTCCACTGCTAGGTTCCAAACAGTGGGATATGAGCATGAGTTACTTTGACAATTTTTTCTTTGCCCATAACAAGTCATTTCACTTAATTATCTTCATCATACCAGAGAACATGCTAGTACTAAGGATACTATGGGCGAAGACATTCTTGATTCTCAAGGATTTTCATAATGTATAATACATATTGCATAGGGACAATATAATAACTTGGGGATATATGAGAATACTTCAGGATAATTTGGGACAGGATATCTAAACCAATCTTATGGTTCATGAAGTGATCTCTAAGCTGAAACCTACCGTAAGAGTTAACCTGGAAAAGACTTGTAATGTTCATTGTGTAAGGAAAAAGCATTCTGAATAGAAGCCGGGAATTTACTAAGATGTAGAGGTAAAGGCCCGGCACTGTGGCTCGTGCCTGTAAGCTTCAGCCTATGAAGTGGTTGGGGCTAGGGATCGCAGTTCAAGTCCCGCCTGGGGCCCGTAGCGAGACCTAGTTCCAAAAAAATAGCTGGGCATGGTGGTGCGCGCCCATAATCCCAGCTACCTGGGAAGCTGAGGCTGGGGATGATTAAGTCCGTGGTACCTGGGCAACGAGAGCCTGTGGTTCCACGGGCAAAAATAGCGAGACCTAGTCTCAAAAATAAAAAAAAAAGATGTGAGGTAAAAGGTAGCATGATGAATTCAGGGAACTGTTTATTCAATTTGAATATAGTTAAAATAGCATAGAATCCTTACTATGTCCCAAACACTTTTTATATTCATTAATTCATTATTCCTTATTTAATACTTGTTTTATGAGGTGGCAACATTTCTCCCATGCTATAAATGAAGCAGCTGAAACATGAAAAAGGTAACTAGGTACTCAAGGTTAAGCAATCAAAAGTAGACTTGAATCCAAACTTACTCAAGCCTCTGTGCTCTTAACCAATCTATTATCTTTCTCAGTTTCAACATTCATAGTCCCCACTGAAGAAAATACTTCACAGTGTTTTGCTGTTCCATGCATGAGCTAAGGAGTTTATATGTCTTGCATCATACTCAATGCATGTGTCACCATATGAGATGAAAAAACTGAATTAAGATATTTACACTTACTAGAAAATGGTAGCAAGGGATGGAAATCTTTTTTTAATTTCAGTTTGCTTTCTTTTAATCATTATGTTACACAGCCTTATATTTCTAAGTATTTTCATGCTCACTGAGAACAAAGAGTATTTTAGCCCTGACATAGGAAAACTGCAGAATGATAAGGATTTTGGACAGAAAATTATTATTAGGTTACATGGTTGGAGAGAAGGGGGTAATTTTTTGGTGTTTTTGTTTCTATAGCTTTTGGTTAGAGTTTTCAATAGTTACCAGGGAAATGCAAATGAAAACCACAAGGAGCTGTCATATCACTCCAGTAAGAATGGCCCACATTAAAAAGAATAAAAAAGGAAAAATTTTTGGAGAGGATGTGGAGATAAAAGGACCCACTTACACTGCTGGTGGGCATACAAACTTTGTAGTCTCTGGAAAATTGTGTGGAGCTTCCTCAGAACACTGGAAATAGCTCTATCATTTGACGCAGCAGATCCACTCCTAGGAATCCACACAAAGGACACAAAAAGACAAATTCAAAAGAAAACTTGAACCCCTTTGTTTACTACAGCACTTTAGTGAAGATATGAAGACAAACAAAATGGCCCAAAATAGATGACTGGATCAAAAATTTGTGGTATATTTTATGGTGAAATATTACTCAGTGATCAAAAACAAACAAGCAAACTCATGCCGTTTGCAGCAACATGAACGGAACTGGAAGGGATGATGCTGGACGAAATTGATCAGAAATAAAAAGCTAAATACTACATGATCTCACTTATTTGCTAAACACAGAGAAACCAAACAGAACATCAAGAAAAAGTCAAAACTAGCCAGCTGACAAGAGAACTGCAGCATACAGCAAAGGAGGGCTGCACAACACAGAAGGAACCAACACAAGGGAATGGTGATGGTTCACGGGTGATATGCTAGTAGGAAAGCTATGGGGACTACAGTGATCTAAAAATATTTAATTAAAAAAAATCTTAGCTGGAAGAAAAAAATAGATAAATTCAACTTGTTCTATCCTTCCCAGTCCTTAGTTTAAAAAAAATCTAGAATTTATCCTTGTTTTAAGTCAATGAAAAGGTCCTTTATATAACATTTTTTTTTTTTTTTTATGAAGAGTGTTGAATTACTGCTGAATTTTATCTTTCTACTTTTTAGTTGGCTCTTCGAAATGAGGAGGCAGAGAATGAGAACAGCAAATTAAGGAGAGAGGTTGGTAAAAATTAAGTAGTTGTAATGGTTTAAGAGATATTTGTTTAAAACATTTTCATAACTTTTTACTGTAACCGTAAAAATAACTGATATTTTCAGCCTTACTGTTTTATGAGATGACTTGTCTCAAGGAATAGAAAATAAAAGGTGAGGCCATTAAATACTGTATTCATCTCATAGGTCTGTGTGGGTAAATTTTGCTTTCTGTTTTTTAAGCAGCTCTTTGCTGGTCCATAATGAATGAGTGATTGAATTTCTGTGTAATTTCTTTAATTTATAAAGCATTCTTCAACAGTTTTTGTTTCTCACGAAAACTTACATACATAAATTCTGATTATTATTTGGCTCTTCTGACCCAAATAATGTTTGTACATTTTTATCTAAATAGAAGTTCTTATTTTTTTAGCATAAAATATTCTTTCTTTTGATTGATAATATTCTTGCTTTCTTTGTTTATCCAAAATGATCTCTTTTTGCTTTCTTTAGTTTATAATTTTTATTTTTAATTATATGTTTGTTACCTTTCTCATTTCTAATTACTTTTTCCCTATCCTTTTCTGGAGAACAAACGTCTAAAGAAAAAGGTGAGACTCTAAGAAGAGTGGGAAAAACTTAGAATTTAAAAATATACTTTGAGATCACTAGTTAGAATAAATATTTTTTTTCTCTGGAGAGTTCCTTAATAGAATATTGTATTTGGCCTGTACTCAGAATGAACAGCTTCGCCAGGACATTATTGACTACCAGAAACAAGTAGACTCACAAAAAGAAACACTTTTATCAAGAAGAGGAGAAGATAGTGACTACAGATCACAATTATCTAAAAAGAACTATGAACTTGTCCAATATTTGGATGAAATTCAGGTAAAATGACAATGATTCTTATAGAACTTTTATTTCATTTTAAGGCAAATTAATTTTTTTTGTACTGTGTTTTATTTCTTTAGTGTAAATCTGCAACTGTGCTTGTAAGCATGAAATAAATTACATTTTTGAAGTTGCAAAATTGCAAATTCATTCTTTAATATGTGTATCTTGGACATTGTTTAAGAAAACTTGAGAGTGTTAGGTATCCTTTTCGTGACATCTAATTTGATATAATAGGTCAATACTAATTGATTCTAGCAATCTGTAGAGACTTCTCTCTTCTCTAGCAGCACCTGTGAATGACATATCGTTTTAACTTAGTTTAAATTTCAGGTTCTTACGTTATTTTTTAAATGTAACTTTTAACTTTCTTAGACTTTAACAGAAGCTAATGAGAAAATTGAAGTTCAGAACCAGGAAATGAGAAAAAATCTGGAAGAGTCAGTACAAGAAATGGAAAAGATGACTGATGAATATAATAGGATGAAAGCTATTGTGCATCAGACAGATAATATAATGGACCAGTTAAAGAAAGAGAATGATCATTATCGTCTTCAAGTAAGAATTCCCATTAGACTAACTTATTTGCATGATGTTTTTTCCCTCATTACTATTGGTTTGTAATTTAACTTTCTAGAATATGAACCGTTTTGTCTTTGATCTTATTATGTAATATCAGCTGATATATTTGTCCATATGTGTTTCTTTAATACATTTATATGTGCCTTATACTTCTTGCCACATGGAATACATAGGTAATACATGAATGAATGTGCAGAGAGCAGGCCTGCCAATTTAATATTTATGGGAATTTTCTAGTAGATATTCTTGGTAGTCTGACTCATAAAGTTTCATTTTTATATTCTAAAATAATTAGATTATAAATATCATAGTCAATACATTGTTCACTACTTACATGGAGTAAACTTGCTTAAGAAGGAGAATCATGCTTCAAAATAGTATTCCTTGGTAATGAAAAAGTAATTATACAACTTTAATTTATAGAAATCTTTAAATGAATTGCTCCAATAATTATGCATTGAATATGTGTATTTATGTATGTGTATACATTTACATAATATACATGTATAATGTATGTGTAAATGTGTTTATACAATAAATTGGTATATTTGAGAATAATTTCAGCCATATTGAAATCATTGTGTTCTTTCAGGTGCAGGAGCTTACGGATATTCTGAAAGCAAAAAATGAAGAAGATGATCCTGTCATGGTGGCTGTCAATGCAAAAGTAGAAGAATGGAAGGTGCTTTTCCCATCACTATAATGACTTTTTCTAATGTATTCTAGATTTCAATCTTGAGTCTCAGTTTTCTTCAAAATGAAGTTAGCGAGATTATTTATGCTAGTGATACTTTTATTAGACATTTTTAAAGGTGCATCAAATGTCTTAGACTCTGATACTCCCCTGTGGAAAGCTTTTACTTACTTGTAAAATGACTTTTCATGTCATGAGTTAAACTTTAAACTTTTTGGTAGAATTCTTAAGTCCAAAATATATTTGTCATCCAAAATATATAATTCTAAATAAAAGCAAAGTCCTTTTTACCTAAAAAAGTTAACTTTTACTAGTTATTTTTACTAGCAATTTTAACTTTTACTAGTAATTTTTGTGTTGCTGGCTGCTTTCATGTCAGGTTAATACAGATTTAGCACTCACTGGGAGTGGGAATAAGGAACATTATCTTTCAGAATTAATCTGAAAAGTCTTTTCAAAAGTCTTTACCACTTCACTACTCTGCAACCCTAGCTAGGTCCTTCACACTTCCCATATCAGAGCTAGGGTTGTCATGATAGCATAGTTTATATAGTTTGAAAATCATCTGAAATGACTTCTGAGTAATTTTTTTTTTAAAGCTAGCACTTCTATAGTCAGTGTTTGTAACAGGATTCTTATAAGTATTGTTGATTTTTTGGAATTATTTGTCATCTGGTAAATTCAAATCATCTGTATTTTAAATAATGGAAACAGTGTCAGTGGAAGTGAGGTCTATAGACTCAATCAGAGGTCAGTAAAGTATCTATAAAAGATCAGAAATTAAATATTTTAAAACATCTTATCTCTGCTTTGTCTACTCAACTCTTTTGTTATAGCAGTAAAAACAGCCATAGACAATAAACCTATTAATGAATGAGCAAATGTTTTTCAATAAAACTTTACCAATAAAAGACTACAGGTACAATTTGACCTTGTGAGCCATAGTTTACTGAGTCCTGGAAAAATTAGCTTTTATCATACCTAATATTTAGGGGAGAAATCATAACATATGTGTTCATCTCTGTAATTTGTTTTTGTTGAATATCTCTTTATATTTTTCTGAAATACAATTTCATTTTTATTAGCTACAAAACTTGATGTATTTAATTTTTTGTGACTCTCAATTTTGATTGAGTATTTTCTAATCAAGTGCCTTATTGTAATTGTTATATTTAAATATTTGAAAAACTGTTCTTTGTTTTTCAATCCTTCCTTATAAACATGTTTTTAAATAAAAATTTTAGAAATAGTTCTTAAAATAGCTTATTTTATTGAGTAAAAGCTATAAAACAATGTATAATTGAATTTGAGGTGTGATCTTTCGAGAGATAAAGATCGCTTTTATTCTGAGTATTTTAATATTTTCTTCATAGATATTAGTTGTGCAATTTTTTTGTAATTGCTTGATTGTATTTATGGTCTCTTACTAGGAATGTATTTTGAGAGTTTGAGATTGTCTTTTAATGGTCAAATTCCTAAAAACTGTGAAAATTATAGTTTTGCCTTACATTCTATTTGAACTTTAGGTTGTACACACAAATGGAACAATGATTGTGCCAGAAGTTGCTGATATTCTCACTTTGTAGAATTTTATCTCCTAAAATCTGCTAGTGGTGTCTATTAGAGTATTTACTTTAAGTAAATGGTTTATTAATTTACTGCTTATGTAACAGATCCTCCTTTGCTTATTTCTAGTTGATTTTATCTTCGAAAGATGATGAAATCATTGAATATCAGCAAATGTTGTATAACCTGAGAGAGAAACTAAAAAATGCCCAACTTGATGCTGACAAAAGTAATGTCATGGCTCTGCAGCAGGTAAAAATCTCAAATTTGTTTCACCAACTAGTTTTATTGGCAGTAAAACGCTGAGCTCTGTTTTGTTTATTATGTTGTCGATGCTTGTTTCAGTGAGTTGCGCTGTGAGATGTGCAGTAGAATTTTATGCGGTTTCTTACAGTAGCTAGTTCCAAGAAAAAAGTTAGATTTAATTTAGGTTAAACTTAGGGATATAATATTACAGTTTTTCTATGTTCTGCAGATAATACAATGTTCTCATTGGAAATTATTTCATAAGAAAAGATTAAAAACAAATTTAAATCTTAAAGTTTATGATGCTATTTTTTAGTGTTGATATTTTGAAATATCAATATGAAATAAGCTAAACATGTGGTTTTAACTTGATTTGTACTACATAAAGTTTTTTAGTACAAACGTATTCATTAGAAATAAATTATTCTTTCATCATCCATGTTCTGTAGTTATAGTCCAAAAGGAAGATGGAAATGTGGGCAGTATTGGTGAATGTGGACTATTGCAAGAGACTATTTTTAAATGAAGTACCAGGGATAAACACTTCAGTTGAATGAGAGAGCAGGTACAAAGCAAAACAACAGGAACTGGTGAAAGATGGGGAATTGGATGATGAGTAAAATGTAAAGTGAGTCATAAGAAGGCACATAGTAGAGTTCTGAAATTCTTACTTCCCAAGTTGTTAACCATGATATCCATCTTTAAATGCGTGAGTGACAGCACTAGGTCTAACAATGTGTAGTGCTTTCAAGTATGCTAGTAGTAGAAGGCCTGGTTTGACCCACAGAATATATTCTACAGTCTTGTTGAACAAAACAAGAGCTGCTTTTTTGCTGTATTAAAAAAAATGCACTCTTCATGAAGAGATATGTAATATTCGAAATGTTTTTTTTTTATAGGCTATACAAGAACGAGATAGTCAAATAAAGATGCTCACCGAGCAAGTAGAACAATATACAAAAGAGATGGAAAAAAATACTTACATTATTGAAGATTTGAAAAATGAGCTCCAAAGAAATAAAGGTATTTTAAGATAATGTAAATATGCAGTTATTTTATTAACTTTAAAAGTACTTTACTTTCACTAAATTGATGTATTACAAACTATCATATTTTCCTTTTAAAACATTTTAATATATATATATAGTATATATGTCAACTAGTTTGTATGTGTTACTAGTATTTTAGTTGGTAATTATGGATATATTTTCTATAATTTTTCTCAGATAAGAATTACTGAACTCTTATTACCGTATCAGTTATTTGAAAATGGTGACATGATTGAGTACATTTAACTTCCTTTTTACCTACGGAATGTGAGAAAAAACCAAATTGGCCATATAACTGTATCATAGTTTGTTTTCAGAAGTAATTTGACTGGTCAACATTTGAAATTAACCACCTCTACTTACTGTGTTCTGCTGGATTCGCTACTCTGCTCCACATTGCTTTGCCTGATCCATCAGATCCTCTAAATATAAGCACTTATGACACTGATCATATATGTCTACAGTACTGCATCCTATAGTTATACCAGAGTATGCTAATGCAAACTGTTCAAATAAGTTTATGATATATGTTCATATATATGGTATATATGATTGCTCAAGATAAAAAAAATTAAGAGCCAAGGGGAACATTGTGTGTATGTGTCTCTAAGTGTAGGTGCAGAGGTACTGAGCAGGAGTACACAAAGCATATTTGAGGAACTCAAAGAATCCTTTGTGGTTGGAGCAGTGTGAACAAGTGGGGCATTAGCTGGGGGGATCAGAAGGATCATAGCTGTGCAGACTTACATTTTGTTGTAAGATCAATGACTTTTATTTAAATGAGAAGGGGCTCAAAGAAAATTTCTCGAGATAGAAATGATTTAATTTGACTTAGATTGTTCTGTAATGGACTCAAAAAAAAAAAAAAAAAAAAAAAAGACCAGAAGCAGAGAGGCTTACTATAAAACTAGGGCAATAATCTAGAGAGAAATGATGGTATCTTAAAACATTGTGGCAACAGTGTATTTATTAGATAGAGTGAGTTGTGGATGTAATTTGAGATGATAGAAATGGAATTTGCTGACAAATCAGATATAGAAAATAGGTATTTAAGAGAGAACTTTCAGGACTTTGTGTTCGACCTCAGAGTAAGGAAGACTGCAAGTTTAGTATAAAGAGATACTTAAAGAGGATATATTAAGCTTGAGATGCTTATTAGATACCTGAGGAAAAGTGTTAAGTAGGCATATGCATATGAAAGTGTTAAGTAGGCATATGCATGTGAGGTTCAGGAGAGCAGTCTAGGCTAAAAATAAAAATTAGGAAACTATATACTTAAATGATAACTGGAGTCATGAGACTGGTTGAGATCACAGGGTAGGAAATGTTAGTTCAGGTGCATATCTGAGGAGGTGTAAGCTGATCCCCCTGAATCCTATACAGTGGTGTAAACCAATGCTACTTCAAAGGCATTTTTTGATAGAATTATAAGTTAATGAATGTTCACATTAAAATATTTAGATAAATAATTGTCTTTCAATGAAATTAAAAAGATAAGCCTTAAACCCTAGGATACTTTGAGTACAGAGACTGGAGAGATGAAAGGGAAACCCCCAAGGAGTGTCATTAAAAGAGAGAATTAGTAACTCTGTTCAGCCTGATACTCATGAGTGCAACTAAGTCAAGATGAGCCCTGAGAACTGACTATTGGATTCAGAAATGGTTATTTTATCTTTTTTAATGAGTAAAGATGAAATAGATACACATACATTTTTGAGTACTTTTTCATGAAGGGAATGAGAAAAATAAAGTGTTATTTGAGGGGAATGAGTAAGTTTTTTCCTCTCTAAAATGAAGATGTCATTGTTCTAGATTAATAGGAAAGAGTCATTAAACAAGAAACAATTGATCAGCTGATAAAGTAGGAAAGGGAGAGAAGAATTTCTGGAAAGACTCTATTGTTTGAGGAGAGTAGTTGGCCTTAGAAGCAGATAGTTTATCCATCATAACAGGAAGGAAAGTGAATTGTAGAGATACAGATGGAGGGTAGGAATTTGTAGAATGTATTGTTTGTAGAACTGATGACTTATGTTTCTTTATTGAACAAGGAAACAAATTATCAGCTGAAAGTGAAGTTAGGGGAAGGTTTCCCTACATCTGAAAGGAAAATCCTATACTTTCAAAACACTACCAAATATAGAAAACAATGGTATTTTAATTAAAAAAAAAAGTACACACATGCACATACCTGCATAATTTTATATATATATAATATATATATCATATATATATATATCAGACAAATAGCTTTTAGGATGAGATGATGCTATATTTTTGTCTAACCACAATTTAGTAAGATGTACAAATATACAAGCTGGAATATTTTAGCTATTAGGGTTAAGTTTAGTTGCAAGTGACAGAAAACTCAAATTGACAGTGATAGAACCAGACTAGAAATGTACTTTTCCATGATATAAACACATTTGGGGCAATATAGTTGGTATCATAGATGCACAAATACCAGTTTATCAGGCACCCTATATCTGAATCTTGTTGCTCTGCTTATGTCAACTTGTGGTTTCTCTATCAAAGTTCTAAGAAGGTGACTTCCAGCTAGAGGGTCGGAGGACTGACTTCTCTCTTTTAAAAATATTTCCTAAAATATGCTCATGGCCTTTCTGTGTATATTGTATTAGTCATATGACCACACCTAGCTGCTGGAGAGTAAGTAGAAAGTTAGTCTTTATTTCAAATGACCATGTATGCAGGTGAAAATTGTATTGCTATTATGATGGACAAAGTGAAGTTGACTATTTGGAATTGATAAATAGTCTCTTCTGCAGTAGTCATTTTCTGTAGAGCAGTGTTTTGCAGTCTTAGAAGCCATACCATTTGACCTGGGATCTTCTTACGGAATTTCACACTTTTCACTTATTAATAAAATAAAACATTTATTTTATTAATATAAACTTATAACATAGAGGAACTTTTCAAGTGACATACTGCCCCTGTCGCCTATATTAGAACCAGTGATTTGGAAGAGTACATAGTACATCAAGCTCGTTTGTGATTCTTATTTTTACCATATAGGTGCTTCAACACGTTCTCAACAGAATCATTTTATGAAAATTCAGTCCAAGGTTCAGATTTTAGAGGAAAAAACTAAAGAGGCCGAGAGAACAGCTGAACTGGCTGAGGCTGATGCCAGGGAAAAGGATAAAGAGCTTGTTGAGACTCTGAAGCGATTAAAAGATTATGAATCGGTATGTATTTTTATCTTATCAATCAAGGTGCTTGGAATTATTTTTCCCATTCAGAAACTTATGACCATTTACTGTATGGTTATAAGTTTAAAAGCATCCCATAAATATCCTATGGTAATGATTATTCTATTTGATTTATTCTAAATTCTTAAAATGTATGAAAATTTACTTTTTGCAGAATTGTTTGCAAATCACTTGATCAAAGCAGTTTTGCCCAGATCATTATCTATGATGGTGGAGCAAGAGAGATTCTTGTCACCTGCCATGTGTCTCCAGATAAATGTGGCACCCCTGGTTAGTTTGATAAGTTATTCAAGAACATTTGCCAACTGCTGTACCAACACAGGCTTTGTAGTTTTTGTCTTTTTAAATTACCACTAAGTCAAGCAATTGATGACTTTAATATTCTAATGGTATTGATGATTCACTCTTACAGTGTCTTTTTTATATTTTGTTAAGTGTTTTGTGCAGTATTTGAGTCACTGGCAGTAAGATGCTATACTGGGAAATTACAACTGTTTTCATTTTCTGTCACTTTTACTAGGTTTGTTTATTTAAAGCGCAATTGAAAAACACAGTCTAATGATATAAACATTGTTATATATGTTTTTCTCTTCAGGTTTAATAAGAAAATAGCATCGTGAATTTGATAATTTGTTCATGTAAACCATGTCCCATTTAAATTACATTGGATTTTTTCCCAGGGAGTATATGGTTTAGAAGATGCTGTTATTGAAATAAAGAAATATAAAAACCAAATTAAAATACGAGATCGGGAGATTGAAGTACTGACAAAGGAAATCAATAAACTTGAGTTGAAGATCAATGATTTCCTTGATGAAAATGAAGCACTTAGGGAACGTATGGGTAAGCTACCTTTTAGGATACAGTTTGTCAACCCTAATTGTCAAGTCATTTTTGCTTATTATTTTTTAAAAGTTGAATAATTTTTCCTCCCAAATAAATCCTCCTCTGAAAAATTTAAAATGAACAAAAATGGAGCTGCTTTTGTTGAAGTGGGATTAGGGATTTGATGGGGTTGGGATGATAGGTGGACAGGCCTGGAGTACACTTGGTTCACACTGAGATGACTTAGTATTAATTGCTTATTTAATCAGTCAAGGTTGTTAGAGTTCACTCCCCTCTTTTTTCAACAAAGTAAGGTTCATATGACTTGTGTTAACGTACAAAATGTTTTTTATTGAAGGTGAATTCATGAGGACATTTAGAACTATTGCTTAGACCTTTTTAGGATTTTAAAGTACTTAACGTTTTTATCGTAGTCTGCTTAAGTTTTGCATTGGTTGAATATTTTAAGCTTACTATTTTAATTCTCAAAGTAATAAATATAGCTTGAAAGTGTATTGATTTCAAAAGATAGTGCATTAGTGAGTATTACTAATTTGTTACATGTTAGCTCAATCAGAATTGCTTCCATAAAATGAAAAATAAAATCTAAATATTGATTTCTTTTGTACTTGTTAAATATAAGTAAAGGCTTTCATAGAGTTAAAATGATCATTTGTAAAATCAGTTTTCCAGAGGAAGGGAAAACATTTTATGCAGATTATTTACTTGAAACAAAGTGACTAACTAGAACCCAGAATCACACCAGCCTCTCAAATCAGATAGATAATCAACTTGACCTATTGGATCATAGGACTCGCACCTCAAGTCACCCTCAAGTCAAACATATAATCAGCTTACCTTATTAGATCATAGCTATCGTCTTCTAAATGATAACAGAACTATCTCGATAACTGTCTTATACTCCATTATCTTTTGTATTTGAAAAGCTTATATAAATCTTGGTTTGTGTTTACTTGAGTAAATTTTGATATCTGGTTTTCAGAGCATATCAGCATAGTAAGAGAAATAGACTTAGAAGCGAATAATGACATATTTGATACTGATAGTAATAATTTACTACTATGCTGAGTAGTGCCCTAAGTACTTTACTTGAATTAATTATATTACATCCCTGATAATAAACCTAAACTAGATGTCTTAGCTAATAAATAAAGTGAGAATTAATCCCAAGTCTGTTTCATTATAAAGCTTCAGTTCTCCTCTTTATAACCTAACAGAGAAGGAGGACAGATCCCCATACATTTTGGTCAGGATTTCTAATAAAAATTGTGATGAAATTTTAACTTAGAGAGTTATAGTTAAAATATCTTGAAATGCTTGATCAACAACCACCAAAAAATCCACCTCACTCTTCAGGGAAATTATAAGCTAGTTGCTTCATGGTAGCCAATTGCTCTATGAAGTTTTTTGTAGTTCATTTAGATGTTGATAAGGTGTTAATCATATTGCTTTCTATTTCAGGCCTTGAACCGAAGACAATGATTGATTTAACTGAGTTTAGAAATAGCAAAAGCTTAAAACAGCAGCAGTACAGAGCTGAAAACCAGATTCTTTTAAAAGAGGCAAGTGCTCTCTTGAAGTGTTTTTGTTTTTGTTTTTTCTTTTTCTTCTTTATTGAGCTAAAGAGAAATACTAATGATTAAAACTTTGTAGATTGAAACCTTAGAGGAAGAACGACTTGATCTGAAAAGAAAAATTCGTCAAATGGCTCAAGAAAGAGGAAAAAGGACTGCAAGTTCAGGTATCTTAGTTATTTCAATCTTCAAAAGAATCTTTGAAAAATGAATCCTTGGGTCTGAATTTTTTTTGTATGAAAATATTGTCTCTCTATTCCCCCACTCTTGCTTGTACGTTTAATAAGTGAAAATAATGATCTGATGAAGGGCGTATAGGAAATGTCATTAGATTCAATCCTGCATCCAAAACAAGAACAAAATATAGCAACTAAATAAAAAATTTCAAAATTATGTACTTTTGAAAAATTTACAGTCTATTTCTAAACAATACAAATGTAAATAATTGATGAAACTTCATTATTTTTATGTTATATATTGCTACTAATATTTTCTTTTTCTGCAGTGCTTCGCATTAAAAATTTTGCAAATGTTCTATAATAATCTTGCAAATGTTCTGAATGTAATGTTATATAAAATGTTATATAAAATTTTTCAATATGGAATACTTGCATCAATCAAGGAAGAGAAACACGTCATTCGCAGCAACATGGATGGAACTAGAAAAACTCATATTAGCAGAAATAAGTCAAAAAGAAAAAGAGAAATACAGGATGGTCTCACTTATATGATGGATATAGGGAAAAACAAACAAATGAACAAGAAAAAATAAAAACAACCAATGGGACTTAACAATGGAGCAAGAGAGGAGGGGGAAGAAGGTGGAGAATCAGGATGGTTAACAGGTGTTAGTGAAGTGGGAAAGCCCCGGGGTACACAATAATGCAATAATGTAATATAAATAAAAATACACATATATGCAAAAAAATTAAAAAAATAATAATAAAAAAGAAAATCCATTGAAAAAAAATACAATGTTATAAAAAATTTTTGCACATGTTCTGAAAATAATGTTACACTGAATAAAAGTTATGTTTTGGGGGATTTCTTCATATCAGGAGAATAGTTGACTTTTGTAATAATGGTAGCAGTTCTTTTTTGCAGGGGAAACATATAATTTGGTCATAGTCAGCAAGTATTTGAATAATACTTAAATAATAAAGGGGTTTTTGTAATACCTTAGAAAAGTTTTTTAGAAGGACAAACGTCATAATTTATTAGTATATTAGTGAGTGCCCCAGTCATCATGATTTTTATTTCTTTAGGTTAGCTGTTATAGTGGTTAATAATTATATATAAATTCAGAATAGGCATATGATAGAAAAGATGAAATTCATTTCTTATTAATATCATACCTAAAGTGAGTTAAATCAGAAGGTTGTATAGTCTGCCTGTGGATTAGGAATTTTGGAAATAATTATTTTACCTTAAGTTTGAGTTAAAACTTGATTGTAGGTTTTAGGAATGAAATATTGGAATTTTAAGAGTTGTTTTTATGTTTCTAATTGTTCATTTTTATATGTAGGACTAAATATTGAGGAGATGAGCCTAACTGAAAATTACTCTCAAGAGACTACACTAGGAGAAAGAAAATTTGATTTTATTCACCTTAAAAATATGAGTGAAACACAATCAAAGGTGAGTAGTAAAGAAAATATTGCTATGGGGAGAGAATACAGGAAGTATTTTTATCAGTTCTTTTGTTTCTACCAACTTTATCTCATTTTGGATATTACTTTCTTATATAGTTGTAAAGTAAAAAAAAATTTTTTTTAAAGTCTTTTGATTCAAAGGTTGATTAATGAGAAATTATTTACTCTAAATGCAGATTAGGAGTTCAGATAAAGTAGAACTTCAGCCTAGGAGACCATCATTCAGTATTCTACAGTCATATCAGAATGAAGCACAAAAGAATATGACCATAGGATCATTCTCAAGAATATTACCTGAAATTCATGATAGTGTAGAAAGTGAAGTGAATCCTGTTGCTTCTTTAACTAGACGTTCTTCATCTTTACAAGTAAAAGACAGTAATTCACTCCCAGGAACTATTACAATAAGAGAGATTTTTAAAGCACCATGTCTACAGTCTTTAAGAAATCTAGAGTCACTAGTCAATAGCTTCCATAGGGAGAGTGATGGAAACATAAAAGACAGCTTGTGCTCCTTTTCTGATGACTCTATGAACAAAGAGTCAAGAAGCCATCAGGGACTTGAGAAGACTAGTTTCACACAAAAAAGTGATTCAACTTTACCAGCCTTATCAACAGCATCAGATTTACTGCAGAAATTATCACTTAGACAAAAATCTGCAATATTTTCTCAACAAATTCATGCTGATAGAACTAACATGGATAAATCACAAGTGGCAACATCAGAAGATGAAAAGACTCAGAACCAAGTAAGCTATACTGATACCTATTTGAAAGAAGATACAAAGAGAAGTGAAGTACCCTTACAGGAAGAGAATTTGAAAAATAAACTCTACGTTAATCTTTCGGACCCTGTGCCTGTTGTTGTACAATCAAAATTACCTCAGATAGATCCACTTGAAAATCTTATAGAACAGCTACGGACAGAACTAGTATTTCTTAGATCTCAGGTGAGCTTTCCTCCACATTACCTTCCTGAGATTATATTTTTATTAATTTTTTTCTATGTCATTTTAACAAAGTTTCTAATCATTTTGTAAGAGTTTTTGTTTGTTTCCACTTTAACTCAGTTTACATGTAATCTTTTTAAAAAAAAAAATCTAAAATACAGTGCATTTGCTATGAATTCATTGACTGGCCTAATTTATTAACTTTTTTTAGAATGAAGTCCTAGCACAGGATTTATTGATTAAAGAAGCACATAGTAGAAATGCAGAAATAGAGCTTGAACATCATAGAAGCCAGGCAGAACAGGTATTGTAAGGGCAGGGCTTGAAAAGAGAGAACTGTGTGCTAAGGTAAAACCTGCATTATGTATGTTTCCCTTTTGTCACTGCGATGGAGGGAGGGAGGTGAGAAGCAAATCACCATCTGCTCAGCCTTTCCATATTATTCCTTTCTTATATGTCTCTGTAACCTGTTTTTGGCGTGCTATATCTCAATTCATCAATCTTTTTATAACTTCAAAACTATCCTCTATTGTAAGACTTTGTAAAAACTAGTTTTTCTTTTTACATTTTGTTTAGAATGAATTTCTTTCAAGAGAACTCACTGAAAAGGAAAGAGATTTAGAAAGAAGTAAAACAGTAATAGTCAAATTTCAGAATAAATGTAAGTTAACTCTTATTTTTCAATGTTTATTTATCCTACACTAAAATCATGGGTCTGAAAGAACTGTAATCTGGTCTTTGTTTTCTTGTATGTTTGAGATCTTTTTACCTTCATACTGTATAAATTTTTAGTCTCATTCATCCATTTGGTTTGACAAATTCATTCTCTGAGAATGTTATTAATTTGAATTTCTGTGGCAATAAATGCTTCTTTTTCTCTAGTCAAAGTGGTTAGGAAACATTTAGAAGACAGTAAATACATTAGCAGGCAACTTATAGTTATGATTTATTTCAGCTGTTTTATTTAAATATATATGTATATAAATGTATAGGCACTTCAGTCAAACTGGTATACCGGTTAACTCCTCACATATTGGACTGACAGTTGAATTTTTTTCTCTATTTATTAACATTTGCCTTTTACAAATAAACTATTTTTTTTCACATATGAGTTTTTGCATCTCTAAAGAATAGTATAAATTGTGAAAAGATCTGTTCATCCAGTGAGAAAAATATGTCATTTTTAGTAAAAGAATTAGTAGAAGAAAATAAGCAGCTTGAAGAAGGTATGAAGGAAATACTGCAAGCTATTAAGGAAATGCAGAAAGAGTCTGATGTTAAAGGAGGAGAAACATCCCTGATAATCCCTAGTCTTGAAAGACTAGTTCACGTAAGTGTTGTCTTTCCACATTAATGGTTTTTATTTTGGTTGCTTTATCACTTTAACACCTTGTTCCCACTGTCTGTTGAGCTCTAGTTTTTGCTAAGGTATTTGCAGTCATTAGTATCACAGTACAGGTTGATGTGATTTGTTGTTTTTTCTCAGCTAGCCTTCAGAGCTTTCTTTTATGTTTGCTTCTGCTGTTCATCGCAGTTGGCCTGCTAAAGCTGCCTGAGTCAAGAAAATCATTTGATGATAAACTTTGCTAGAACCATTTGAGTCCCTGTACATTTTGCTGTTTTGACTTTTCTTCTCTGATTGGTGGCTGTGTTTGCCTCTCCTGATCCTAATGTCAAAAATAATTCTTCATGCTTTTATTGTGAGCATGTTTTGGCTGTGATGATCCCTTAGAACCGGTAACTGCTTCAGTCTTTTCCAAGGGGGTAACTCTGCTTAATGATCACATAGGAAAAGAGTGAATAGCTCAGGGAATTTTTACTTCTTTTTCAATTGACAAATTATGGTTTTTCTTGGATCATTGCTTTTAGCTTCCATAATTTTCATTTGCTTTTATTTTTGTTTTCTACTTGATAGTCCCAGATTGAAACCTGCAAATACCTAGCAAAATCTAGGAAATCTTTAGACTCTTTTAAAAAACTTTTAATAATTCTGTGTATGCTCTTTAATTCACTTCCAATTTTTTCAGGATATTTTTCAGTGCTGCCAGTCATCATATAATTTAATCTCATTTAGCAAAGTCTACGTAAGCAACATGGTACTCTGTTCAGCCAGACAGTAAACTGAACTAACTACCTTGTTGTCTTTCTGAGTGCCCCTTTTGCCTACGTCTAACTGGCAGCTCCTGTGAACTAGTGTAACTTCGTACTCCTCATGGTGTGCTCTGATTTCCTTTGGATAAGAGCTTACTTATTTAGATCTCCTGCCTAGAACTCAGCTCAAGAATGCCTTTCTGATACTGGACTGCTTGGTTTTATTCATCTTACCTTTTTTGACTTTTACCTTTGTTTATGAAACTTTACTTTGTATTCACCAGTTTTACCTCATTTTTTAAAAGTATTAATGTATTTCTGTGTTTTATGCAGCTGTATACATAAGTATGTGTATATTTCTGTGTGACGCCACTGAAGAGTTAGGACCAGTGAAGCCTCTTTGATAATATTTTAAGATTCGGTATATTGTTTTTGCCTGTCCTACATGCTCAAGTAGTGCCATGCTACCTTATGTTGCCTTGTTGTCATGTGTGCATTAAGTGCATGAAGCAGAAGCCCTGAAAAATTCAATTAATTGAATGTAGTAATTTCATTTCTCTGTTCATCCACCATTAAACTCAGCTGCTGCTTACTTCCAACACATTATGCCTGAATTATCTGTAAAAATATTGTGAATTGAGTGGAACTAACATTTCCTTTTTGTTAGGGATAAAGAAGCTGTGGGTTGGTATAAATTTAGGTTGCTTGCCAAGCTAGTAAGAGAATGATTAAGATTTGAGCCCCAGTCATTTGACTCATATCTAGCTGTTTTCCAGTCTTCCAATCTAGTAGATAGGTAAATGTTTTTTAACTGCTGCAGTGAAAAATTGCTACACTTGGTAATGGCAATACTGGTATAAATTAAGTTAGGAAAATTTGGAAATTTAAAATTATGACTGAAAAATAGATTTGGCATAATGTTATTGTACATGGCAGTATGAATAGTAAAATGCATAAATGTCAGTTATGTTATAGGTGTACTGTTTTAGTAGGATTTTGGTGTTTTCACATTTCTTAATCTAAATACATTAGGCTATAGAATCAAAAAATGCAGAAGGAATCTTTGATGCCAATCTTCATTTGAAAGCTCAACTTGATCAACTTACTGGGAGGAATGAAGAATTAAGACAAGAGCTCAGGGAATCTCGGAAGGAAGCTATAAATTATTCTCAACTGTTGACAAAAGCAAATTTAAAGGTGAGAGTTTTAGTACATAAAATTCTAAGCATCTGAACATAAGTTTAATGTGAAACAAAAAATTTTTTTAAATGACTACAAGAAATATCCCCTGAATTAATTCATTCAAAATTAAGAAAACTCCTATTTGGATTAATTTTGTAAAAAAGACTATCATTTTTTTAAAAAAAAAACAAAAACAAATTCTAAGTTTATCCCTTTGCATTTCTTGTAGAAATTAAAATGTGATTTAATTAATTCCCGGCAAGAAGTTCATAGACATACTTTAAAATATTCAGTAAGACGTTAGGTTACTACTTTTAAATTTGTCGTTCTTTGAGTATAAAGGATGTGATTCTCATTCCCCAATTGTTTGCTTGTTTCCAGATAGATCATCTTGAAAAAGAGACCAATCTTTTACGACAATCCAAAAATTCAAATGTTGTTTTCAAAGGAGTGGATTTGCCTGATGGGATAGCACCATCTAGTGCCAGTATCATTAATGCTCAGAATGAATATTTGATTCATCTCTTGCAGGTACTGAAAATTCACATGTGGATAGAAAAAAATCATTGATAATGTTAGCTTAGTCTTCATGTGTGCCTTTCAGTTCTCAAAACATTTACAGTGGATATATATTTTAATGAATATTCATGTGAGATAGAATATTATGAATAAAAGCAATTTATACCATTTATCTGCACTGGCTGCACCTTGATTGTTGGTGTGTCATTCAGTTGACACACATGATTGACAAGTCAAATAGCAGTTCAGTATTACCAGGTCATAATGTGTAAATAGGGCGACCACTTTTATTTGTTGTTGATTGGAAAACCACTCAAGGAAATAAAATCTGAGGAGCTTTTTTAGTATAGTGACTAGAATTGTTCCTTTTTTGTTTTCAAAGTACAAAAAAAAGCTTTTAAGCCAAATTGTCTTTTATTTCCTTTTTTCCTTTGCCCTGTAAAATACTAACTAATCCACTAGCAAATTAAAATGGGTTCTGCTTGTTCTGTATTTGTTTTTAAGTTTTGTTACTTTATCATGATCATTATGTGTGCCCTAATATGAGACAGTTTTTCTTTTAACTTGAATTGTGAAGACCTGTAACATCACATCCATTATAAATGCGATGACAAAAATGTGTTCGAATAACTAAAGCTAAATTTTGATTATAAAAGCAACTATTTCCCTCGCTTAGATGATCCATATGTGAATATACTTGAGTGATGATTATCAGATATTTCTTTTTGTGTTTGGAAATGGCATCAATTAATCTTTTTCTGACTACTGAAATGTGTATGTCATTTCAGTCAGAGAGGTACATCCTTAGCTACTTAATAGAACATTACTTTATAGATCACATTATATCAGTACTTTCACAGTAATCGTTTTCCTGCTCTATGATTCCTTTTGTTCTTCCTCAATATAGGAATACTTTCAGCAGATGATGGCAGCATGGCATTGTCATCATGCTGGACATAAAATTCATTTTTTTTTAATCTTTGCATAAAAAACCATATGAGAACACTGTGATAGATTAGAGAGCTTCAACTGGAACTACGAAAACCTGTCCAAAGCAGTAAAACACCTGACACTGGGACTAACAGTCCTAAGAAAGTATGGAAGTAGCAAAGTCACTAGACTCAGACCTGACCTCAAGTGTTTATAATCTGTGAACATGTAAGGACCTGGCACTGCACTTGACTAATGAATTTTTAATGTGGAGTGACTTTAATGTGGAATTTTTATAGCTTCTCGTCTTAAAAATTAAATAATTGAAAGGGTAACTGAAGCGGAAGCTTGGTTGTATATGTTCACAAGTGGATTTGTGGGACTGAGAGGCTGACCATAGGAAAGTTTGTAGCTATCTGGTAATCTGATAATTTGTATGGTCACTACAACTATCACATTAAAAAAAAAAGCAACCTATTTTGTGTAATTGTTGTTCACACATATTATGTCATTTCTTCTTCATTAAATTGCAATATTCAGAATATCGCAGAAATGACCAGTGCTGCTCATAGAAATGGAAACTGTTCTATTTTGTATGTTTTTTATGATCTTGTTTGAATTTGACTTTAACCATTGAATTTATTTATTAAATATTTCTCATTGAATGAACACTGGGTTCCATCATCATCTGCGTTAAGGCAGTGTAAGAGCCCGGGTTCTGGCCTGGTTGCTATTGTGCATCCCCACCATAGACCTCTGTGTTCCCTCCCCTCTTTGTTCTCACCCCTGCTCTTCTTCTTTCCCCTCTGGCTGTCTCCATTCCACAGTCAGCTTTCCAAGGTTAGTTTTTCCTTTGACTTTATCTTTATCCTTTGACTTTGTTTTGTTTCTCTGTTTCCATATGTAAGTAACACCATCTGGTATTTGCCTTTCTCCTTCTGACTGATTGCACTTAGCATAATCCCTTCCAGCTCCATCCATGTTTCTGCAAATGGTGTAAAAGTGTTTTCTGATACTTTCTCATTTTTATTTCTAAATCATTTTTAGGAACTAGAATATAAAGAAAAGAATTTTAAAAAATTAGAAGATTCTCTTGAAGATTATAACAGAAAATTCGCAGTAATTCGTCACCAACAAAGCTTATTATATAAAGAATATCTAAGGTATGAGTATTAATAAAACTTTGCAAATATAATTGCAACACATTCTTGTTCATGATAAAGTACCATAAAAATACTTATTTTCGCTCTCCCTCCTTCACTTACTCTCTTTGTCTTAGTTTCCTTATCTATAAAATTCTGGTAGTATATATCTTTTTAGTAGAGTTGTTATGAAAGAAGTGACTATATGAACATGTTCTGATATGAACATCTTCTAAATGCCAGCTCTTACTATCATCTTCATCATCATTGCTGTCATTACACAGTTTCTTAAGAATCTAAAATATTTCTCCTTGTCTCTATGATTTCATTTACTTATGTTAATAGAGTAATCTTTAATAATTAGACAGCCTCATCAAAGGTGTTTTAAACACTCATGTTGACTATTGTCTGATCTAACAAAACTCAAAGCTTATAATGGAGTAGGTCCTATTTAGGGGTGGTCAATACTCCTACTATGGTTATAGAATAGATGTTGGGTTCAAGCAAGAGAAAAATAACCACTGCAGAACAGGGATATTTTTTACCATGTAAGCTTTCATTTTTAGATAATTTTTTTTTTCCAGATACTTCTAGCAGACTGGATTCATGGAATAATGAAAATAATTTTATAAAATTAGTTCTTTATCATACTTAGTAAAGAACAAGATTAAGGCTAAATCCTTATAGCATGAACTTGACTTCTTATACTGCTAGATAGTGAGTAGTAGCTATGACATCTTATTTTATGAAACTTCAAATTTTCATAATATATAATTACCCTTCCTATAGTTTACTATCTCATTAAGTTTAGTATTTTTTTTTCTTAAGTGAAAAGGAGACCTGGAAAACAGAATCTGAAACTATGAAAGCGGAAAAGAAAAAACTTGAAGATCAAGTTCAACAAGATGCTATAAAAGTAAAAGAATATAATGTAAGTAAAACTTTGAAAATCACTATATAATATTGAACAAACTATATTAGCTAATTTCAGCAACTAATGAAATGTATGCTTGTACAGAATTTGCTCAATGTTCTTCAAATGGATTCAGATGAAATGAAAAAAGCACTTTCAGAATATAGTAGAAAAATCACAGTCCTGCAAGTCAATGAAAAGTCACTCATAAGGCAATATACTACTTTAGTAGAAATGGAGCATCAACTTAGAAAAGAAAATGGGAAACAGAAGAATGAATTAATATCAATGGAAGCTGAAGTTGGTGAAAAAATTGGGAATTTGCAACGATTTAAGGTATACTTGTTTTTTCATTCATCTCTGAAAACTTCCAAATGTGAAAAGAGGATAGTATAATAAACACCCATCACTGATGTAGTTAACCTTTATTAACGTTCTGCCATAATTGCTTTATCTATTTTTTTTGTGCAAGGGGAAAAAAAAAAAAAACCCTAAATTTTCTTTTCCACTTCAACCTGACATTTAGTGAGGTGGTTTTTTTTTGTTTGTTTGTTTAGTTTAGTTTTTATTTATTTATTTTTTGGCCATTAATTAAATAGGATTTTTTTTCTTTCTTTCTTTTTTTTTCTTTTTTTTAAACAATTTTATTTTGTTCTTTGGGTTACAACTTCTCTGTTATATAATTTTCCCCCTCCCTCCTCCCTTCGGTGCTCCCTCCATTCTCTCACTCCCCACTCTTTGTTATTTATTAGCTGTGCTGAGTCCCATAGTCTCTTTCCTATGTTAGTGTCTTTTCTTTGGGTGAGGGACTGCGTTGTTGGGTCCAGGTGCACCTTGCTGTTAGATTTTCAGTCTTAAGTTTGCATTGGGTGGCCACATTATATTCGTTTGTGTTCTGTCCATGTTTTCTTGCTGCAGGCCGTCCTCTCCAATCCAATCCCATCGCCATTGCTTTGCTGCTTTTCCTTATGTCTTTGCTGCTTTGGGGGTCTTGCCTCCTGCCAGTGTTGGTCAAGAAATTTCTCTGAGTTCAGGCTTTGAGACTAGGTCTTGCTATATTTGCCCGTGGAACTGCAGGCTCTCGTTGCCCAGGGTACTATAGACTCAGGCAATTCCCAGCCTCAGCTTCCCAGGTAGCTGGGATTACAGGCGCGTGCCACCACACCCAGCATTGGATTTTTTTTCAATATGAATATTTTTCTTTGATTAGCATTCTTTATTGTGGGACTCATGTATGTGAAAATCATTCTTTTCTACAGGCCTTTTTTTCCTTCCTTCATCTTTCACTTTTTTTAAGTGGGGAGGGAGTATACCAGATTGGACTTTGGGTGCCTCATTGGGGGTGTGTGGCATAGTAACAACCATCTGGTGGGTATGAACTTGTATCTCTAAGTCACATGTGGTTTTGTAAACCAGTTGCTTACTCGGGTCTTTAGGGCTAAGAGAGAAACTCTTAAGGGCTAAGAAAGAAAAAAATTAATCCAGTTCCAAGGATAAGGTAGAATAGTGTATACTTACTTAGATATAGCAGAGAAGCTGTCAAAGTGAGATCTGAGACACTGTGATAAGTATTTCTCCCTCATTACTGTACCCAGAATATGAACAAATTATAGCCATAAATTCATCACATTTGGTCATTCTTTGCACTAGTTCTATATCAGCTTACTTTGAAGAAAACTAGAAGTTGAGACTTTCCTTTTTGGTGTGAATACAATGTCTTTACATAATGACATTAATGAATAACTACAACTGATGAGTAGTAGAACATGAACCAAGTAGATTAAAGTCTTTGGTATTTTTTACTATAGAAAGCTATGATAGAAGTTTTTTCCCTCTCAATAGGGTATCCTTTTTGACACAAAGAATTTCTTTGTTGCAGAACTAGTCTGTATAATAAGCAGAGATAGGTAAAATGCAGAGTTGTCTGTGTTAATACTAGTTCTGTGACTCAGAATTAATAGACTACAATATGATGGGTTATAATTCTATTTCCTTTTATTATGATTAAAAATCTCCAAGTAGTATTTTTTCTTTCATGAAAGAAATTAATAATTTTTAATTTTCTTACATGGTAAATCTTATTTTTAAAAATGATTCTAAAATCTGTGTATTGTTCTCAGAAGTCGCTAGTACCTGCAAGAAAAAGTATACCAACCTAACTTGCTGTGTCTTATTTACATAGGAAATGGCTGTCTTCAAGATTGCAGCTCTCCAAAAAGTTATCGATAACAGTGTCTCTCTGTCTGAACTAGAATTGGCCAACAAACAGTATAATGACCTGACTGCTAAGTACCGGGACCTCTTGCAGAAAGATAATGTGCTTGTTCAAAGAGCACATAACTTGGAACACCTGGAGGTAAGCTTATGTGATTTTGAACTTTACTATTAGTCTTTGCTAATACCTTATACACAGAGTGGAATGTCTTGAAGAACTTCATCCAGGCCATTATCCTCCTTCGCCTACTTTCTTGATTTGGCTACATCAAACTTCTTTCCAACAGGCATTTGAAAAAAGGAAGAGTGTCATGGAACATATTGAATATAATAGTCAGAGGAGGAGGTATCATCAATTACCTATATCTTTCACTTACCCCTGATTCAAGTGTAAATACTCTTTCATAGTCCCTGGTTTCTGCTCTTTGGAATGGCTGTAGCTGGGAACGGGTGAGATATGAATGACTCTTCTATCAATGAGCTCAGCAAAGTCCCATTCTTTATTATCCCGGAGATACAGAAGAGTAAGAGGGGGGGGTATCTTAAATTTTATTAAAATAGTCTGTGAATATGGCCCAGAAAACTTTCTTTCCAGACCAATTGACCTTCTACCCTTTACAGTATGGGAAACAAAAATGTCAGAAATTAGGGACTTATGTATTTTGGGCTTATTCTTTTTTATCCTATCATAGAGTAGAATCTTTAATGATATTTTGTGTGTATGTACATGTATGTTTATGTATTAAAAGTTAATTTTATTTTTATTATTTTTTAGGTTTTTTGTTTTTTTTTTTAATATAAATTTCACAACATTGTAATCTCAGGGAATTGCCCCCCCCTTCCCCCCCTTTCCCTCTTGCTCAAAGTTGTACACTTCAGTTTGGTGCTTAGCTTGTTTTGACTTTTCCTCAAGGCTTTTGTTTATTTTTTTTACTATATCCCATATATTAGTGAAACCATTTGGTTTCCTTTTCTTTATGACTTGTTTCTGCTAATATGATTTCTTCTAAATATATCCATGTTGTTATAAAATTGTCGAATTTGTCATTTTTAATTGATGAGTAATATTCCATCGTGTATATATATTACATTTTTTTCATCCAGTCATCCGTTTTGGGGCATTTAGGTTGTTTCCATGACCTTGCAATTATAAATTGTGCTGCAGTAAATATCCGAGCACAGGTGTCCCTTTGTATCCACGTTGAGGTCTCTTTTGGGTAGATTCCCAAAAGAGCGATTGCTGGGTCAAATGGTAGTTCCATTTTCATTAACTTGAGGGTCCTCCACACCGCTTTCCATAGTGGTTGGAATAGTTTACATTTCCACCAGCAGTGTAAGTGTAGTAGTGTAATTTTATTAAAAAAATAGATTTGAGGGAGATTTTAGTTTTAGGAAGTATTACAGAAAGTTATCAGTGTTGCTTTGTGGTAATAGTTTGAATTACAGTATAGTTTCTCAGTGATGTTTCTATTTTATTCAGTGTGAAAATTCATCCCTGAAAGAACAAATGGAGTCTATAAATAAAGAACTAGAGATTACCAAGGAAAAACTTTACACTATTGAGCAAGCTTGGGAACAAGAAACTAAAATAGGTTAGTACTATACTGTGATGATATCAGATGATAATATCTCATAGTGAATATTTTCCCTAGAAAGTTTCTCAGCTGTATAAGATAAGAAAGTATCTCAATAAAAATGAACTATCTGCCTAATAGTTTCCTTTAGGAGGCATTTGATGAATATGTCTTATACTAATCTAGAAAATTTGTTTTTTGGTTCTTAAAACAAGGTTTGTTCTCAATGAGATGATATACTGAAAATTTATACTATACTGAAATTTATACTAAACATTTGGTATTTTGAATTATTTGATAATCAAGACTAGTGACAATTTTGAAATACTTGTTTTCAATAATGGTGTTATAAACTCTTTTATTATGTGTAAAGTTATATTGAATAAACTTTTTATACTTTTAAATTGAAAGAGCACCAAAAACAGTAAAGACAATTTTAAAGAACTTTGTATTGCCTATAGTTACTTAGATAAAGCGCTGTATTTCTATTACCTTATATGTGCCTGTATATTTTATATACCTTATAGTAAAAGTATTGTGTGATGGTTTTATGTAGTAGAAACCAAAAATGTTTTCATGCTTTATTTATCAGTTGTAAGTAAATTACAAATACTCATGTGATCTTACTGCGGGTGATTAAATTAATGGCTTTTTAAATATTTGTTATTGATCATAGTGCTATTGTGAACATCTGTATATATCCAACAGATATTACATATTATTACATCTGTATATATCTGACTTAATAGGTACTCAGAAGGTATTAAAATTCTTTCTCTCCTTTTGGAGTTTTCATACTATTTCTCAAATGGTTTTCCTAGTTTACAGCATTTAGATTATTTCAAATCACTAGCATTATGCTGTATTATTTTCAAATAAATTGATACATTTAATTGTTTTTTTCCTTCTATACCTAAAGCTCTACTACCTCTATTCAAGATTTTACTGTAGAAAGCTGTTTTATTAATATTGGGACATATATTTAGAGAGAACTAATATTGGGAAATCAATAAACTACTTTTCAAAATGTAACTTTTAATTTTTTGTTTGTTTGTTTTGAGAACTATGTCTCGCTACTTTTGCCCGGTTGCCCGGGGTACCAATCCCGAACCTCAGCCTCCAAGGTACCTGTGATTACGGCGTGCGCCACTATGCCCAGCTATTTTTGGGACTAGGTCTCACTTTGTTGCCCTGAGCAGGACTCGAACTGTGATTCGTAGCCCTGGCTACTTCATAGGCTAAAGTTTACAGGCACGCACCACCGTGCCTGGCTTGTAATTTTTAATTTTTTAAGACATTAAAAATGAATTTACTTCCATGTAGCTTCTATATGAAGGAAATCAATATTTGAACTAAAATGTAAAAAGATATTACATGCAGTTTCAGTAGGTTCTCTGTTCATTTTATCCTCTCCTAGGAAACTTTGATTTTCTTGTAGAAATACCTTAATTTTCAAATGTTAAATTTCTGCCATATGCTTGACTTTATATTACTGAAGTTTTAAGAACATGTCTTCTCTCCTGTTACCTTAATATCTTTAAAAGTTTAAAAGTTTAAAAGTGTCACTTCATGAACTTTCTTCACCCAGAAATTGGTTGACATTGAGCTCTTGCTTCTAACCTTTAAGAAAACTCCAAAGTCAAGAATATACAGATGCCTTATCTGCTCTGGCTTTTGTGATGTGCCTCAAAGCTTTATTGTCGAAATTCAGCAGACAGTAGAATGCAAGAGAGATTGCATGTTCTTTAGAACTTAGATATTTAGACTCAATGGATTTTTTTTTTCTTTCATTTATGGTGTATAGAGTTGCCTGAGAAAGTCTCTGTTGTACATTGGATCGGTTTACTCATACTTTTAGCTTTCAGTAATCTGGTAGGTAGTTACTTGATTAGTTGCTGCTGTAAAACTGTTTGCTAAAAGATACACACAGAACAAAATGAGGTACATTTTAAAAACTGAGGCAAGCACCAAGTTTGTCTGTATTAAATAAATAGATATATATATATATTTATAAATATATATAAATAAATATATATTATATATATATAAATAAACATATATATGTATATGACTGGGCTAAAACTCAGTTATAATCTCAAACTATAAAACAAGAAAATTGGAACCGGGCACGGTGGCATGTGCCTGTAAGTAGCAACCTAGGAAGTTGTGGCGTGGGGGTCTAGGATCACAGTTTGAGTCCCGCCTGGGGCAACGTAGCAAGACCCAGTTCCAAAAACATAGCTGGGTATGATGGCGCACACCTGTAATCCCAGCTTCATGGGAAGCTGAGGCTGGGGATTGCTTGAGCCTGTGGTACCCCAGGCAGCGTGAGCCTTTGGTTCCACAGGCAAAAATAGCAAGTCCTAGTCTAAAAAAAAAAAAAAAGATTGTTTACAAAGTGAATTGCTACTTATTCCTTAAATAATTGACTTCCCTGGACATGACTGAGTCTCTAAAACATAAAACGTTATCAAATTTTGCAATTTTCCTTGAGCGTATCTGTTATTCCCAGTAAAATTATGACTTTCTTCTGCTCAAAAATTTATTAGACATGATATCCTGTGGTGCCTTTTTATGGCAAACTGGGTCTTTTAGATTTCTTATCACTCACTTTTGTGTTTAAAGACAAGCCATAATACTACATGGAGATAGACAAAGTTTTGATTTAAAATTAGGACATTATAACAAAATATTTTTTTTATTTTTTAAATATGTATGAAATTTTATTTTTATTATAAGGTACACATGTTCACTGTTAAATAAATTAACATTAAAAACATTAAAAACAAACATTAACATTAAAAATAAAACCAAATTTAAGAATTCCATCGTTAGGAATAAAAGTAATATTTTTTGACAAATAAACTTTTGCATTATAACAAAATATTTTAAAATATATATTAGATATATCCAAAGATCAAATAGTACTCACAGTAAATGAAGATATTAGGTGAGATCCCTAAATAATTGACTTCAGCTTTTACTTTCCTAAGGACTTTGTGAGACTTTAGAAATAATCATCATATTCGTAAAGTAGTTAGCTTTGCCATTTTACTTCTTATTCATCTACATCCTTTCATTTAACAAAATATTTTTATACTTTTTTGATTCTCTACTTGTGACTCTTCCTCCATAAATTCTTTGCATTGTTATTTCAATAATCCTATGAGGAAATTATTTTATATTCATTTGACTAATGAAGCATGGAAGTTCCAAAGAGATTAAATGGGACAGGCATCATACAGACATGGAAGCAATAGACCAGAATACAGTTCTGTCATAATTCACAAGGTTCATGTGTTTTCCACCAACCAGACTACCGCCTTATATATAGCGTCTGAATTTGAAAATTTATGGGATATAAATTTGATAATAACAGTACGTATAAGATTGACATGATTATCGTTGCATTTAGGAAATGAATCTAGCATGGATAAGGCAAAAAAGTCAATAACCAACAGTGAGATTGTTTCTATTTCCAAAAAAATCACTATGCTGGAGATGAAGGAATTAAACGAAAGGCAGCGGGCGGAACATTCTCAAAAAATGTATGAACACATAAGGACTTCTTTAAAGCAAATGGAAGAACGCAATTTTGAATTGGAAACCAAATTTGCTGAGGTTTGATATTGTAATTTTTATACTAGAGAGTAAAGAATTAGTCATGGTAAACAGTGTATTACTGTAAGAAATTTGTCTGTGTATATGATAGAGAATATTAATATAGTGTCTGTTTCATGTAATGGATAATTGAGAGATAAATTTTTAAATCTGGAATGTTTCTAAAGAAGCAGTTATTTCTTGGAATTAATGTTCTTGTTTTTGATTATTACATTTATTGTCCATAGAATATTATTATGCTTATTAGTAGAACTGCCTTCTGCTACCATCCATTCGTTTTGCCAATATTAATTGAGTGTTTATTTCATGCCAGATATTACTTGGGAACAGGAAGGTGGGTTATTGCAGTAAGCAACAGAGAATCTCTCTCTGCTTTGGGGAATTTGTATTCTAAATGGGAGATTTAGACTTTTTCAGTTAGGTCAGAATTTTTATTAATGGTAATAATATAGCTTATAATCAGCAATTTATCATAGAGTAGCACTCATGTAATGTTTGTCCCTTGAGATTAGCATATTTTTAAAGCTTATATGTTATTTTAGGTTAACTGAGTCACTAAATATAGTAAATAAGATTTTATAGCTCATGTAGATTTACTTAAGATGATGTAATTAAAATGAAGGTATACCATTTACCAGGAAATTTAAAACTATCTGAGATTCAAATATTATCAGACTATAGTTGCCTAATATACGTGACATTGAGGGAAATTGGCATTTTACCAGTTTCCAGAATTTGTTCCTACTCTTTTCCACTTTGCCTTCTTCAGTCTATTCTTTTTTTTTTTTTTTTTTTTTTTTTTTTTTTTTTTTTTTTTTTTTTTTTTTTTTTTTTTTTTGAGACTAGGTCTCGCTGTTTTTGCCTGTGGAACTGCAGGCTCTCGTTGCCCGGTATACCACAGACTCAAGCACTCCCCAGCCTCAGCTTCCCAGGTAGCTGGGATTATAGGTTCTTCAGTCTATTCTTAATGCTTCCCTCCTGTTCAGACATGGACTAATGCAAAGTAAAGATGGCTTCAGTACTCTTAAAATTAAAAAGAAAACCTTGCCTAACACTGATGTTTCTGAAAATTTTCTGTGACTTTTTCTTAGCTCACCAAAATCAATTTGGAAGCACAGAAGGTGGAACAGATGTTAAGAGATGAATTAGCTGATAGCGTGAGCAAGGCAGTAAGTGATGCTGACAGACAACGGATTCTAGAATTAGAAAAAAATGAAATGGAACTGAAAATTGAAGTGTCAAAGTAAGTGCATATTTTTATCTGCAGACTTTTTAGTCTACTCTAATTTGACTTTAAGAATACCAATTACAATGCTACCGAGGTGGCTTTTGAGACTAGCTTCTTTTTATAAGAGAAGAATTAATACTATTAGCAAGATTGACTTTCTAAAGGCATAAATTATAATACTGAAGTGGAAATTAGTTCTCAAGCGTAACATTTTTCAGAGTCCAACAATAACACCACAGAACTGAACTTGAATTCGAGACCCTGTGAAGCCAGGACTGCTACATACTATTATTTTCGGTGGCAAGGGCGGTGTGGTGTTCTTTTATTAAGCTTTTTGTTTTATGCCTCTTCTACTTGTTTTATATGAGTGCTGTAATCATAAGGGGAAACTTTCAGATTTTGATTTAATTTGCTTAAGTTGGGTATTGACTATGTATGATGCTAGGTGTTGAATGAATACTAATTCACCTACTCTTAATAACCCCAGTCACTTTTTTTTTTTACACATGGAAGCAGTTTATCAGCTTAGATATCACAAAATAGATATAAGGAGCAAATGCTGTGTGCTAGTAGATGCTGTTTGCTTTCCTCTGTAATTATGTTCAACTGTAGGGGGCAAGTATGGAAACACTGAATTGATCTGTCAAGTAAAACATCAAATACATTTTTATTAACATACTCATAAAATCTTAGTCATTTGGGGGAGCCTTCCTAATCCCTTTAGGGATATCAGTCATTTCCAACCTTTGTTACTATGAAGGACACCTTTTTTGTATACAAGGACACATCAATACACCGGGCAACTGAGGGATCTAAAATTTCTGTATTCTTATCTGTTCAGTTTTATCAGATAACCCTACTACCTTATTCTGATCTATCCCCCCAAACTTAAAGCGATAAATCTTTTTTGAGGACATATTTGGGAGGGTGCTTCTTTGACCAGATCTATTAGGAAAATGCTCTATTCTGTGTAGTTTGAACTTTTCAAAACTTTAGATATGATACTATTTTAAATTTTCAAGGGGAAGGGATGATGTTGGGAATGGAGTTATTTTACGTAACAGTTGTTGACTTGTCCTGGAATTATGTTTCATGAAGTAGTTTAGGAAACTTACAGTAATATTTCATACCAAGTAGTGCTACTGTCCAGCATCTAGCAATTTTAAATTCTGATATTTATTTAGAAGTGTATTTTATCATTCCTAAAATATTGTATCACTTCCTAGACTGAGGGAGATTTCTGATATTGCCAAAAGACAAGTTGAAATTTTGAACACACAGCAGCAGTCCAGGGAGAAGGAAGTCGAGTCCATCAGAACACAGCTCTTAGACTACCAGGTCTGTACAGTATTGGCTCTTCTTTACCATTGTTTTCCTCTAAGTTCACATTAGGTAGCAGGACTACCCAATTGAAACTTAATGTTTGCTTTTTTACACTAGGCACAGTCAGATGAAAAGGCACTAATTGCCAAGTTGCACCAACACATCGTCTCTCTGCAAGTTAGTGAGGCTACCACTCTCTGTAAATTGGAGTCAACAGTATCTAAACTACAGAAGATGGAGGCCTGTAATTTGCGCTTAGAGCAGAAACTTGATGAGAAGGAGCAGGCCCTCTATTATTCACGCCTGGAGGGGAAAAACAGAGCAAAACATCTCCGCCAAACAGTTCAGTCTTTGCGGCGACAGTTTAGTGGAGCCTTACCCTTGGCACAGCAGGAAAAGTTCTCTAAGACAATGATTCAGTTGCAAAATGACAAACTCCAGATAATGCAAGAAATGAAAAATTCTCAGCAAGAACATCGAAAGATGGAGAATAAAACATTAGAGCTGGAATTAAAGTTAAAGGGACTAGAAGAATTAATAAGCACTTTAAAGGATGCCAGGGGAGCCCAGAAGGTAATAAAATTGCCCAATATTTGCAGAAGATTAAACAGTAGCTCTAAGTTGTTATTAATTTAGATTTTATAAATTAGGCATTTTCACTGTGGGATGTCTTTACTATGTCTAAACTATGGTTATGGTAGATATGCTTAGATTGTATTCAAAGAACTTTAAAAACTATAGATATTCATAGATTCATATATTAGTGTAACACTAATTGTAATTATTATTAAACAATCTAGTGGTGATCAGTTGCAATCTCTATACAATTAAAATCTGTTTCAAATTATTTACTGGTAGTGGGTCCATTTGTATTTACCTTTGAATTGTGATAACATGTGTATACAATCCTGTGTGTGATTCAGGCAGAGGGATCACACCTCCTCAGATATATGTCACTACCCATTTCCCACCGTCGAGGTACCCATCCCATAGTCCCCACCATAGTCAACTGTGCGCTCCTCACTTGGTTTTACCTTATTTGGAAGGATTTAAATGAAAAACAAATCTTCTGATAGCTAAATTTTATTCTCTAGACTAGAACTATTTAGGGTTTTCATTTTTGAAATAACACTTTCATTATGTACTTAGAATAAATGCCCAAATGTATGAAAGTAAGTAAAAGTGTTAGTGATATCCATTCCATTGTAATTTGAAGAATGTTTTATGCTAAGCTCTCACCTTTTCTAAGAAAAGTCTACTGGAATGCTATACAAACTGCCATACAGCTCAACCATGGAATAATTTTTATCTTATCTTACTATAGAATTTCCACTCATTTTGTCTACAAGTATTAAGATTAATAGAGAAATATATTATTTTTTTATATACCATTTACATTTGTGATCTTAGGTAATCAGTTGGCATATGAAAATAGAAGAACTTCGTCTTCAAGAGCTTAAACTAAATCGAGAATTAGTCAAAGATAAAGAGGAAATAAAATATTTGACTAATATAATTTCCGAATATGAGCGTACAATCAGCAGTCTGGAGGAAGAAATTGTGCAGCAAAACAAGGTTTCATTTTATATTATTTTTAGAGTCCCTAACAAAGATACCTGGCTCTCATCACCCTTGGCCATGTTGTGTACTCATTTCCTGTTGCCTCCTCTCTGCCACTATGGCATGTTCCCATGATGAAAGGGAGTTGGTTCTGTTGATGATGCTTACATTGCCTGCCCTAGTGTTTTGCATCTAGCACTTATATACCTTTTGGAGGAATGGGAATATGATGGAAGAAAAGACTGATTGAAATCTTGACTCCAGTTCTGCCTTTGGCTGTGATCTCAGGCAGATAGCTTCACTGCTCTGATCTTGCTCCTTTTTCCGTATAAGGAAACAATAGTGACCTTTAATGATGCTGTGAAGACTCAGATAATGTATGTTGCCTGCTGTCTAGCTGGTGTGTTCTGTATGTCTGACACAAGCGGTCTTTTTTTCAGTTTCATGAAGAAAGACAAATGGCCTGGGATCAAAGAGAAGTTGAGTTGGAACGCCAGCTAGATGTTTTTGACCGTCAGCAAAATGAAATACTGAATGCCGCGCAAAAGGTATGATTGACTAAGATTGTCCACTGCATGGTAACATGACCTATACTGTGAGCCAGTAGGACTATTTTCTGAAGCCAGGTATAATTTTAATTGATATTATCTTTGTATATTTCAAATCTGAGTGGGGTGTAATCATGTCTTGTCATGTAATGGTGAAAATTAATGTATTCTCATGCTATTTCTTAAAAGTTTGAAGAAGTCACAGGATCAATGCCAGACCCTAGTTTACCCCTTCCAAATCAGCTTGAGATTGCACTAAGGAAAATTAAGGAGAATGTTCGAATAATCCTAGAAACAAAGGCAACCTGCAAATCACTCGAAGAGGTAAGGAAAAGGATTTTCACTTTGATTGGTATTTTATGGCTATGTTTTTGGAATTTTCTAATATTTTAATGATGGAAATACAAAAAATAATGAATCTGTTATTAATTCCACTCATTTTTTACCCTTATATGTTTTTCAATTAAGGTAACTAGGTTTAACACTGCATGTGATTCAGAAACAGAGGATCCCATTACTTCATGTGTGTGTTACACCACATCTGCCACCAAGGCCACCGTGGTCCTCAACAGAGTCCGTTATGTTTCTGTAGCCAATAAAGAAAAGCTGATATTGCTAATTTGAATTCACTGGGCATTTACTCAATATGTGTTACTTTTGTGCACACTGATCTGTAGTCGAAGCATGAAAGAAAATACATTGCAACTTTATGAGCAGTGTATTTTCTTTCCCTACAATATCAAAAATTGCTTACATCCTTATTTTTATATTTACTTTTTAAGTGCATATTTAATACACTGCATCAGTTTTCAGTTTTCTCCCTTTTCTGAGTTGTTAAAAGATTTGAAGGTAAGCTGAAAATTAATATTTGGTTTAGGTTTTAAATTTGATTAATGAGTAATCATCTGTTTTCTTTATTTTATAGTAGAGAAAATAATATAAACTGAATATAATTTCACTTTATTTTAAATCTAAACATAGTATGAGTATATTTAATAAAACTACATTTTTAATCCAGGGGCCTTAGGGATCTTTGGTAATTGTCAGATTTGCATTTATGTGAAATTCCTCATAATTAGTTCATTTAGATGATCTGCCTTAATCTTTCTGAGAAGTAAAGCTTTCTTCTGTTTTATACTAATAAACTGAACATTTTACAATAGTGGTCCATTGACTGGGGCCACTAAAGTTCCATATTTTTGCTCAATTGACTTTTATATAGATTAACTTCAAGTGATAGTCAGTGGACTAAATAATTATTATTTATTATATTTCCTAACTCTTAATACCATCCATCACACATTTCTAATAAAATTACAATATTTAGATAAAATTCTGTAATTAAGTTTCATTATCATAACAACAAAATTTCTATCACTTGTGATAATTGTTTAAACAAAATGTGCATGTTTAAACAAAATGTGCATCATCATAGGAATGCAATTAACCATATTTAGAGTCATTTGACTATTGTAAGTGATGTGAAAAATAAGGCAAAACTCATGTTTTTGCTTAATAACTAATCTAAAATTCAGATATAGCATTTTTAAAAGGAAAAACAAACTTAATCACTTATTTTGACTTGATTATTGCAGAAGCTAAAAGAAAAAGAATCTGCTTTACGGTCAGCAGAGCAAAATATTCTGTCAAGAGACAAGGTAATCAATGAGCTGAGACTTCGATTACCTGCCACTGCAGAACGAGAAAAGCTTATTGCTGAGCTAGGGAGAAAAGAAGTGGAACCAAAATCTCAACACACATTGAAAATTGCTCATCAGACCATTGCCAACATGCAAGCAAGATTAAACCAAAAAGAAGAAGTTTTAAAGAAGTATCAGCATCTTCTTGAAAAAGCCAGAGAGGTATTTTATTACGCTGTTTTATTTTGGTTTTTAGTCAAATGCTTAGGATTACTCTGCCTTATAGTGAGTAGTAGGTAATTTCTTGCTTTCAAGGAGTCTGTTTAGGAATTGGACTGCAGATTTTCATGTGACACTGACAGATTGTATATGCATATCTTGTATGGACTGACTTGTATAGACCAGTGAAAGTCATCGTGGTGAAACTGTGTGATGTTTTAGAATATCAGTTAAATTTCTAAGTAAATATTGAGGCAGCGTATTAGAATTTAGTATCATACTGATAGTGAAAATCGGATTTGCTAGAGGTTTGGAGGGGGAAATCTAACAATTGACAAGTATTCTATGATGGATACGTATTATTCTCATAGGAGGATTAAAAGTATAACATAAGACTGGGCACAACTTTAACTTGTACAACTTTAACTTGTACTACGAGAAATACTGGTATAAATACATAGATGCAGAGAGTGATCCTTTTGTATCTGAAAGAGATTTTAGAAAATTAGAAATACAATATTTAAATATTAAATCTTAAGCATATGAATTTATTTGAATCATACTTTAAGGCTTATTTTTGATTTGCCATAAAACAGGAACAAAGAGAAATTATTAAGAAACATGAGGAAGACCTGCATATCCTTCATCATAAGTTAGAACTACAGGCTGACAGTTCACTTAATAAATTTAAACAGACAGCTTGGGTAAGATTTTAAATATTTTGCTCTCTTTGTTTTTGATTTTTGAGACATATGATTGAAAATTTACCACTCCTTTGTTTTTTTTTTTTTTTTTTTTTTTTTTTTTTATTTAAGCAGAAGCCACTCTACATCATGTTACTGGAATCATCTGAAAACACAGCTCTGGTCACTTTTCTCCCTAGGCTCACATCCTCTTGTAGCTTTCAGCAGCCTACAAAATCTTATTTATATTCCTTAGCCATCTACTCAAAGATTGCCATTGTCTGACCTTATTTTTTCCTTTTAAATTCTGCTCATTATAAGTTTGCTTGTCTTCAGATATTTCCATGTTCCAGCCGGAGTTCAGACTTTCCTCTTTTGATCTTTGTGATGTGTATGTAGTATGAATGACCTGCCTTTCCTTTCTAAGATACAGAGCATAACATTCTCAAGCCCTAAGGCATTAATTCAGTCGACATTTGTTGTTCTTTCACTATATGGAGGCATTACTTTTTAGATTAGGTATTGTCTTTTGATTATTTGAGGAACCAGTTTAAAATCATGGACAAAGCATAGCAATGAGTTGTACATGCTCATCGTTAATATATTTGAATTTTATAGGAGCTAATAAAGCAGTCTCCTACTCCAGTTGTTACCCACAAGCATTTTATTCGTCTGGCTGAGATGGAGCAGACTGTAGCAGAACAAGATAACTCTCTCTCTTCACTTTTGATGAAACTCAAAAAAGTATCTCAAGATTTAGAGCGACAAAAAGAAATCACGGAATTAAAAATCAAAGAATTTGAAAATGTCAAATTACGGTGAGTCTTAGAAATGTGGTTAAAAATAGACAAATTGTAATGATAGAATGAAATAGAAAAATAAACATAAGCATCTTGTTATATCATGCAGTTCTGGAAACTTCACCTTTGTCATCTCTTTTTATACTCAGACTGCAGAGAGAGAAAGAAACAAAGGCAAAAATATATACTCATACTACTTAGAACATGGGTTATTATCCCTCTTTTTTAGAAACTAGATGACAGAAAGGTACAATGGCATGCCAACGAAAAGGTAGGAAACCACAGTCTGGATTTAGTCACTCTGATTTGAGCCAATCCATGTTCTTGTCCAGAATCTCATTTTCAGTCTCCTGAGTTTCTCATTCATCATCTATAAAATCAAATGGCAGCATTCACCTTGTCTCTTCTGGATGGTATATATAAAGGTCAGATGATAACACTAATTGAAAGAAATTTGAAAATTGTAAAGTAATATGTCAGTTTTGTATTCACACCTTTAGAAACTTTTGAATATAACAGAGGGTCAATATATAGGTGAGTTTTGATGAATGCTTCAGTTTGCTGCTTGTGAATGGCCTGCTTCAGTCCTCTATTTCTTCTTTGTTCAGTTTTGGGTGGCTAGATATCTGTTCTCATCCAGGTTGTTGTATTGCTTGCATATAGATGCTCTTAGTAGTCTCTGATTATCCTTTGAATTTCTGCTGAGTCAATTGTAATTTCCCCTCTTTCATTTGTGATCCTGGTTATCTGAGTGTTCTCCTTCTCCCTTCTTTCCTTTGTGAGCCTTGCTAGGGGTTTATCACTATTAATTTTTTTTCCGAAGAACCAGCTTTTGGCTTTGTTGATCTGAATTGTCATTTTAATTTCTAGATTATTTATTTCTCATTTGTTTTTTATTATTTCTTGTCTTCTGTTGGGATTTGGATTTTTTTGTTGCTCTTTTTCTAGTTCCTCGAGTTAGTAGATTAGTTTATTTTTTTGGTTTCTCACTTTTTGATATGAGTCTGTATTGCTATGAACCTTCCTAGAGGGTCAATATGTAGCTACAGAATGAAAAATTAATTTTTTATGACCATAGTGACAGTAAAGGCATCAAAATATTCTGTGTACTGGAGATTCTAAACAATGCTCAACCGGTTATCAGAACATAGATTCTATACCTAAAACAGGTATATAGGTAAGTGGATATAGATTAACAACACCTAATCATAGAAAAGGTCTTTCAGGACCTTGACTGTTTATCTGAAAAAAAATGAGAAAATTGAACTACTAACTATAATTTCACTATAGCTCTGAAACCCTTATTACAGTCTTTGATTATATACTCAGTTATCTATGCCTCTTACCAAATTAATAATAGTTTGTTCTTTATTAAAAACTT